>CAUYRT010033877.1:0-103753 GCA_963574885.1 Lepilemur ruficaudatus
TTTATCACAGAATGTCTTATGCCCTTTTGGGTAGATGCCCAATAATGCTATTGCTGGATCAAATGGTAATTCTATTTTTACCTCTTTGAGGAATCTCCAAATTCTTTTCCACAAAGGTTGCACCAATTTGTAGTCCCACCAGCAGTGTAAGAGTGCTCCTGTCTCTCCACATCTTCACCAGCATTTGTTGTTTTGGGATTTTTTGATAAAGAGGCCAATCTCACTGAGGTTAGGTGGTATCTCATTGTGGTTTTGATTTGCATTTCTCTAATGATTAGAGATGATGAACATTTTTATATGTTTTTTGGCCATTATTCTGTCTTCTTTGGAGAAGTTTCTGTTCATCTCCTTTGCCCATTTATAAATGGGGTTGTTTGATTTTTTCTTGTTAATTCTTTTGAGCTCTAGGTAGATTCTTGTTATCAGACCTTTGTCGGAGGTGTAGAGAGCAAATATTTTCTCCCATTCTGTAGGTTGTCTATTTGCTCTAGTGATAGTTTCTTTGGCTGTGCAGAAGCTTTTCAATTTGATCACATCCCATTTGTTTATTTTTGTTGCTACATTAATTGCTTTGGGGGTCTTCTTCAAGAATTCTTTGCCTAGGCCGATGTCTGAGAGGGTCTTCTCAACCTCCTCTTCTAGGATTCTTAAGGTTTCCTGCCTTAGGTTCAGGTCTGTTAACCATCTTGAGTGAATTTTTGTGAGAGATGAGAGGTAGGGATCCAGTTTCATTTTTCTGCATGTAACTATCCAGTTTTCCCAGCACCATTTATTGAAAAGAGATTCTTTTCCCCAATGTATACTTTTCTCTGGTTTATCGAAGATTAGGTGACCATATGCAGATGGATTCATCTCTGGATTCTCAGTCCTTTTCCAAAGATCAATGCTTCTGTGCCAATAAAAAGCTGATTTGATTATTATTGCTTTAAAATACAACTTGAAATCTGGAAGACTGATGCCTCCCAGTTTGTTCTTTTTGCTTAAGATTGCTTTGGCTATACGGGGTCTTTTCTGGTTCCATACAAAGTTAAGAATTATTTTTTCTAGGTCTATAAGGAATGAAGATGGTACTTTGATGAGCATTGCATTTATTCTGTAGATCACTTTATGTAAAATTGACATTTTAACAATATTGATTCTACCAATCCATGAACAAGGTAGATTTTTCCATCTTTTTCCATCTTCTACAATTACTTTTTTTATTGGGAAACAACACATTTCAATGAAACTTTTCTTGCCTAACTTTTAGTTACTTTTTTTATCTCTCTCCTGATTAAAGGTTACACATGCCTTTCCTTTCTTTGGCTTACTGAGAGGATGCACACATTTGAAAAAAAGAATGGAGTCATCTATGGCCCTGTATGGATACAAGAAGGCTCAGTAGATTCTTAGCTCATTAAAAAGTCCAGAAAATCTCTCACATTTAAGGGCACTGAGACAGTCGATGCAGGAAAAGTTTGGAACGTGTCAGACTCTGTTACTTTAAAGTACACTTAATTACACTTAATAATTTGCAATTTACAGCTTGCTGTTCCATGCAGATAACATCTGCTTCCTTATAAAAGTTCTGTAGTAAACAATAGCCCTAAAGATGCTTTTTGGAAGGAGATTTTAAAGAGCATCCACCTGTGCTGATAACTAACACTTTCGTTGTGGCAAACATTTAGTTTCAGTCCCTCACTCCATCCTGACTTGTTTTTGCATGTTTTACAATGTCACTTAAACTTTTGCCACATCATTTATTTGCCTGCAGAAAGGAAATAATACTTGATTTGAAAGCTTTCTTGGGATTTCAAAGGAAAGGGCTAGGTAGAAAGCACAGCATTGGGGAAGAGAGCTTATATGTATGGTGACTTCAGCCCAATGTATGATCTTAAAATGCACAATCTTACAAATGTATGCCTTTCAAAAAAGAGCTTGATATATATTTTAAAAAAATACCCCTTTGAAATCAGAAAGACATCACTTTGAGTCCCAGCTCTGTCACTTCTTAGTCCTGTAATCCTGAGAAAAACAAAGTCACATCTGTAAAATGGGACATTTCCCTCATGACATAGTTGTGATAAGTAAATGAGAGAAAATATACAACTCACCTACCATGGTACTTGACCCATAGTAGATCATCAAAAAAGGCAACTATTAAAATTAAAGAGCATGGGAGGCTGAGGCAGAAGGATTGCTTGAGCCCAGGAGTTTGAGGTTGCTGTGAGCTAGGCTAATGTCACGGCACTCTACAGCCCGGGCAACAGAGTGAGACTCTGTCTCAAAAAAAAAAAAAAAAAATTAAAGAGCAGGCAAACTGATAGGATTATTTTAGAGGAGTCAGCAACTCCCAAAATGCCCTTTAACTCAGTGTGTATTTATTTGTTTATCTTTTTAAAAGTATTTATTATTATTTAAAATTTTTTATTGTATATATTTATGGTATTCAACATGATGTTTTGATATACAATATACCGGATAGAATGCAAAATAGTAAATAGAGCCTGGTCTCACATGTGGAATCTGTGAAAAAAAGTTAAATACACAGAGGTAGAGATTAAATCAGTATGTATTTATGTTGAATATTCTGGGTTAAAACATTCTACTTTCATAACTTTTAGTTATATTATGATGTTCACAAATATTTACTGTCTTACTTCTTTCATAATTAATCCTTGCTGGCTATATTGTTCCCTGAGTCAATAGAACATTGTCTTCCAAAATGAATGTTAACATCTTTCAGAGTTACATATATAGATTAACATATATAGAGTAACTTACTGTGCCCTTATCTTTTAATGATTCAAAATTGGGACTCAGTCTTTACTGTGTTATTCATAATTAATGTGTAACAGTAGATTGGCAGTTGAAGTTATGAATGTGTGAATTGTTATGGTGTCACAAATTACAGCTCTGCATATTGAATCATCTCCTGTATTAAATATGAATAAAATGTAGGTAGAGAGACACATTTATGTGATAAATTTGGCAGAAAAGCAAAGAATACTGATAAAAACAACCATCATAAAGATAGGGAATGTTTCTCTTAAAGTGTATTTTTTCTTGGTATCTACCATTTTCTTTCTATATTTTATCTACTACTTGAATAATGATAAACAATCTCAACAAATATTTGCAGTAGTTGCTTTTGCATGTGTTGCTTACTTAATCTGCATGGGACATCTAAAGTTTGAAATGGGTTAGTTTAAGATGCACTTTCAAATATTTGATTGAGAAAAGTTTAAATACCAAAGTGAAGAAGAGCTTGTATTCCTGTAACATTAGAGCTGGGAGGGGCTTTAAGATCATCTCCAATCTAATGTCTTCATCCGGCAAATTGGAGTAACTAACTGCTATCCAGAGAGATCAGATTTTTGCCCAAGGTCTCTTAACTGTTAGAGTCAGAAGCAGGATTAGAATTTAGGCCACCATACTGCCTCCTGTGTTCAGTTTCATTTTCAAAGCAGGATTGCCAAATTGGAAACTATAATACCATATTCTCATGGAAGGACTCTAAACGTAGTGCTTTTGACCTTCTTGGGACAGAAAGTGTAAGATAGCTGTCATCTTTATTCTCTGTTTTCATTTGAGAAGAATCCAAGGTGAGCATTAAGATTTTCCAAAGGGAACAGGTATTCAGTGTTGTGTCAGAGAGGCAAGATTTCCCCAACCCTGACCCTCAACAACAAGTATAATCTGTTAGGCATTGACAGTAAAGTTAAAAATAGCGATCTATTTGGATAGGAAAGAGAGTGTGGCCAGTTTCTCCTTAATGTTTCTTCATCCACAAAGATGTAAAATACACCTGATCTACATTTTTGTGGTTCAAGCTGGGACTTGATTTAAATTTAAACCTTTATTGTGGTCATGTTTGAGTCAACTTCCTGTGATGGTAGGTGAAAACACAATAACAATGTGAACTCATAGGCATTTCCTGTCCTAAAATATACAAGGCTTTGTGAGCTGGAGTTCAATTCACTTTTACAGCTGCATGTTCCCTTGTTACTCTTAATAGAACTCATCACTCTCTGTCATGTCATTAAGTGATAAATGGCATTAAATATTAATAATATGAAACTTGGAAGCAGCCATTTCAATGTATGTTATTAGCAAATACTCTTGCTTAAACAAATAAAACATAATAAAAATCAATATGGTTAGCTTCTACTGACATTTAAAGAATTTTAAAAGAATAAATCTAAAAGAAAAAACAAAAGAAATATGTTGGTGTGATTTAACAAAAAGAGTGAAAAGAAAAATAATTTAATAAGTTTTATCAAGTACATGGATGATTCTTGGCGGAAAAGGAAGGTGACCAACACAATAAAAGTTTATCAGACATATGTATTTCTTGACAGCAAGGGGAATTCACTAGTGGGATGGCTGGAGCACCTGACGTGCATTTTTTGCTCCCTATTTGTTCAGCCAAATATTTATAATAAACCAATTTCCCCTTTGAAAAAGATTGGTGAGGTCATCAATAATAACGGATCTCTTATTTAGTAAAAATACAGTGTAAAAGATCATCAGAACATCAATATCAAGCTGTTCCTGTACTTCTAAGTAGTTTCATCTATAGAACAAAGATTTGATGGCAAATATTGAAATAGGATTCTCCGAATATTGGGCTATGCAGAAGTAAGATACAGAGGAGTTCTTATGCTTGCTTGCTGCAATGGCATTCTCATTAGCATACCAGACACCAGGGCAAACCAAGCAGGATCCATAGCTAAGTTAGAGAGGTGGAGGGGACACCAAGTCCCCAATTAGTTATCACCCTCTGAGATACATTCATGAAGTCATGCACAGTTGAAAACGTGCATATCATTTCAGAAACATACATACACAATTTTTGGAAAGAAAGTACAGAGAACTAACATTGTGGAGGACTTACATGTACCTAGTACTCTACTGGGATAATTCATATACATCAGATACACACATCAACCCTAGGAGGTAAATATTACTGTGATCCCCATTTTCCTTGCGAAATAGCTGATGCAGAGACAGGTCATGTAACTTTACTGAGCTGGTTAGACAGTAGCAGGGCTGAGATCTAAATTTAAATGTGAAACCTCAAGAGCCTGTGTTTTTCTCATTACTCTATGCTTCCTGTCTTATCATGTTTGCTTGAAAATACATATTTTTAACTAACTGCAAAAAGGCAGGCATTTAGTTGAACTGGTGAGGTTTTTTTGCATGTTTTTTTTTCTTTACTTATCATGCCTTTACTCCATTTTAAGTGTACAATTAGATGATTTTTAGTAAATTTACCAAGATGTACAGTTAATCACATAAATCAGTTTTAGAGTAATTCCTTCCCCCTATTAAGACCCCTGATTCCTTTCCCCAACTACTTTTCAAGCATGTCCCACCCCTCCACAGTGCCCACCACATCACTCAGGCATGGGTTTACCCCCCACCCTCTGAATCCCTAGTGAACACCACCACCATTTGAGCCCCATAGTATTAATCAGTCAGTACCAATTTGATGGCGAGTACATGTGGGGTGCATTCTTCCAGTCTTGTGTCACCTCACCAGTATGTGGTCTTTAGTCGTTGGCTTCTTAACATTGTGCTTTTGAGATTTATCCAAGTTTGTACACATATTACTCTTCAGTTCCCTTTTATTGATAAATAGTATACCACTGCAAAAATATGCTACAATTTCTTCATTCATTCACCAGTTAGTGGATATTTGTGTTGTTAACAGTTAATGGTTATTAGCTGCTACATTCAAGTACAAGTACTTCACTAGATGTATTTTTACTTCTTTTAGATAAATATCTGGTGGTGTATAGAATGCAGAGTCAAGGGTGTGTGCATATTTAACTATTAATATGTAATAAATTGAAATGATGTTTTTTCCAAAGTGTCTTTACTATATTAAATTCCCAACATGAATGTATGAAAGTTACAGTTTCTCTATATCCTTGCCAATACTAAGTAATATTAACCTTTTTCATTTTATCCATGCTGTTGAGTATGTACTGGTATCTCATATTTTTAAATTGGAATTTAAATTTAAATTTTAAATCTCTCAATAAATAATAAAATTGAACTTTTCTTAAACTCTTATTTGACATTTATATATCTTCGCTAGTGAGCTATTGGCTCAAATCTTTTCTGCATTTTAAGTGAGTGTTTATTTTAATATTATTGCATTTGAAAAGTTCACAGCATCTTTTTCAGATATATTATTTGTAAATACTTTCTCACAATATGTGGTTTCAGATTTCTTTTTTGTTGTTTAGCTAAAGATAATATGCTTAAGATTTTTATGAACTTAATCACTTTTCTTCTATAGTGCTTAGTTTACTTAGCTGTGTATCCTATGTAATGAATCAAGGAATCAAATACTTTTACAGTGCTTTTTAGATAAATTTTATAGATTTAGCTCACAGATTTAGATCCACAAGTATTTTTAAATGACATAGAGTTCATTTTTATTAACATAGAAATGTATATCTATGTTACAGATATACACAATTTTTGAAAAGATTATATGTTCACTAATTCAATTGCTTTGTTGCCTTTATCAAAAATCAGTCATTTATATGAGGGTTCTAGTGATATATATGAATATCCTACACCAATACTTCACTGTTGTTATTAAAGAAGCTTCATACTGAGTCTAAAAATCATGTCATAAGTTAAACAATTTTATTCCATTTTTTCAAAATTGCTTTAGATAATTTTAGCAGTTTTCATTTTCATATAAATTTTAGATTAGCTTAATAATGTCTAAAATATCTATTTGGATTTTGATTATACTTCATTGACTCTATAGATCAACTTGGAGGAAAATGGACATCTATTCTATGCTTTAAATAGGTGAATTTTATAGTATGTGAATTATATCTCAATAAAGCTGTTAAAATGGAGTAAGGCATGATATGTAAATTACACTTCAATAAAGAAAAAAATAAAAAAATAAAAGTTTTATGAGACAAAGAGTTCAATTTAAAAAGGGCAAAAAATTTGAATGGCCACTTCTCCAAAGAAGATAAATAAATGGCAAATTAGCACATAAAAAGATGGTCACTGTCATTAAGTATATTAGCCTTGAGGGGAAAGAAAATATGTCAAAGCTCTTCAAATTACATATTTTAAATATTTGTATTTTTTGTATATCAATTATTCTTCAATAAAGCTTTGGAAAAAACAGAATATAATTTGGGAAAGAAGGAGAAAAACTATTTTTACTCATATATAATATAGTAGGTAGAATAATGAATCTCCAAATATGTTCATATTTCTAATCCTGAGAATTTATATTGTACAGAACTTATTTTTAAACATAAGGAATAGATAATGTTTTTATTTTAAGGAATAAATTAAATTCCATGTGAAAGTCCTGAGTTCAAGGCAGAACACATACATGTCATACAAACATAAAAATATATACCACAAATAATGTGTCAATCTTCAATTAATCTAACCAAATCTGAAAGATTAATTTACTGTAAATCAAATATTTAGGACTAGGATTAAACATACATTTTATTTACTATAAGTGAAATAATTAAAATATTCAAAAATGAAATAAAGTACCTAAATAAAATGAATACCCTTGTTGGGATACGTACTAGAGGGCCTCTAAAATACTGTTTTTCAACTAAAAACAAACAGAAAATTTTGTGACTTTTTGATTAATGAGTTTTACATGAGAAAAGCAGAATTTAAAAAAAATTTCTACTTCTTTAAAATTCTCAGATCTGGAGCAATTTATAAATACAATAGAAATGTGTCATTTCCCAGATTAGCATAAATTATAGGTAAATGAACATTTGCAGTTCAACAATCATGCTAAAAATTAGCTATTAATAGGTTGTGGTTATGTATGTATGTGTATATATATGTACATGTATACTATATATATATTTTTAAATGCATTTCTATTTTTGCAAATGATAACTTTTATTAAAAATTTATTTCTGCCATGCACAGCCAATCAATTTTCCATTAATAATAGAGAATACTAAGTCCTTAATGACAATTCTCCACAGGAATGGAGAAAGCTAACAGCTGAAATGTGACAAAATGTCACAGACTATTTTTTCAGGCTTTTTTCATTACCACACAAGTTTTTTTACTAATATTAAACCCATTCATTTCACAACACAACTCAATCTTTATGCTCATCACTCATTCTCATATAATTTATCATGGTGTTATTTAGGAAAGATATGTAATATTCCAAAAGGTTTGTAAATCTTTACAAAATATATTTGGATGCAATGTTTTAGGAGATAATCAGAAATACATAATATAAAATTTGAACAGGTAAATCTATAAATTATTTCTTATATGTGGCATACCATATTTTATTAGTATACCAAACCTTATTTCAAAAGATATTAAAGTTAATTGTGTTAAGTTTATGTGTTATAAAATAATGTGCCATGATTGCAAATGAGCACCAGAAATAAATGCAGTATTCTGTCTTATTTTGGAGTCATAATTAAGAGATGACCTTCGAAACATCATGTGTTTAAGTATGCAATGATAAAAACATGATATTAATAACAATAGCAACTATTTATTTAATACTTATTATTTGCAAACACCATCATAGTTGCTTTGTGAACATTATATTTTGTAATCTTCACAGCAACCTTATGAAGTAGGTAATTTTTATTATCCCCATTGTCAAGATGATGAAACTGCAGCTTAAAAAAATTAATAACTTTAGCACATTATACATAATAATTGACTAATGTAGAAATCAAAACCTTCTCTATGTTATTCAACATTAGAGCATATAGACTAGACTATAGGTTTTGGTCAGCTGACTGAATTGCTTGTGAAATTTATTTTAGGAAATGGGGTTTATGCAGGTAATATATTGGTTGAGAAAAAGAAAAAATAAATGGAAGATAAACAGAACATTTGATGAAGAAAGATTTCCTAAAGCCCAAGTGAATCAATTAATGAAAACCAAACCCATTAAACCTTGATAATCAATAAAATATTGATGTTTATCCCTTCCTCCTTAAGAATAATTTCCTTTATAAAGAATCATGAAATGGTATTAATTAAAAGTGATTATGGTTTCAATAAGTATTATCTGTAGTTCAAAAATTAGGTTGCATGGAAGAAGAAGGAATACAAAGACAATTTTGTTTCAAATAATATATGGCTACTCATAGTTTTCATATTTTACATGATATCTTTACCTACTCTTCTGATCTCAAATACATTTGCCAGTTTGACTGATAGTACTTGAAGTGGCTGCTAAATAATATGTTTTATGGATCAGTTCTAAAACATAAGGGTGTCTGCTTATTCGGTATTATATTTCAAAAATCCTTAAGGACATATTATTTATATTTGTAGAAAAATGTTCAAGTTTGAAAATTACATCTGGAAACTTATTACAAACACCTTTGCATACTCATCTTTATTGATGAATAATCAAACACTGTTAGGAGAAAATTACATTCAGTGACTATTTCTCATTCTGGTTAGACAAAATGCTTGGCACTGTTTCATACTGACATATAGAAAAATAGATATTTCAACTTTAGCTGTCTCAGACATTTTATTTTTCTAAATCATTAGGTTATTAAGTTTGTTTTTTGTATTTATCAGATAAACAGTGTAATTAACAACTTTCTACTTCATTTTATAGATAATTTAATGTTGTTTACATATGACCAAATATTTTCCACAGGAAAATTAGACCAAAAATAGCATTTTCCACATCTCTGTGTGTAATTTTTGAAGTTTAGTGTGGACACTAAGGTTTAGACTGACACTGTAGAGGGCAAAAAACTATGTCACAGTAAATTGGTGATTGGAATTATCTGTGTCACCTCTGAGAGACTGAGCTGTTTCCTGTCACAGTCCACATTTTCATGAGAGGAAAAATGGTGGTAGGCATCTTTTAAAATTCCCTATGGAGTCTGAAAGAACAAAAATGCATTGAGTTTGAATTTCTTTTGTGTACTGCACCTTCCTTATCTGCTACAAATATAATAGATCCTTTTTTTAACAAGGCTTAGCTATAAATACCAATATCTTTAGAATCATTTTCCATATATTTCAATTTCCTCACACAATTTAACGTTAAAAAATTGATGGTATTTTTATCTTATTCTAAATTATTCAATAGAAAAGGAATGACAGATTCATCCCATCAATAAATATAATAAATCTTAAATTAAAAGTTTCATGTATTAGCTCCAGCTGAACTAGCAGGCAATATGATTGATATGTCCCTGCTTGCATAAAGATTACATAACTACTGTTAAATAACTCAATTAGCCAACCCTATTCCAGCTCTAAGTGGACTGCACAAGTAGTTGCAGTCATTTATAGTTTTGTCTTATTTGTCTAATTGTTGAAAACAAGTCATCTTATTAAATATTTGACCAGCTTTCTTCATAGTTCTGTATTATCAGTGCCAAGGGGAAGGAATAGTAAACCCACATTTATTGAATGCCCAACATATAGTTAATGAATCAAATAAATCTCCTAATAATTTCTATATTAATTCTAGTAGTACTATTACTCACATGTTATAGATTATAGAATTAAAATATAGTGAAGTTAAAAACTGTCAACAAATAAAGCTCCTAAGGGCCAAGCTGTGGCTTATTTCCAGGTCCCTCTTGTCCCAATCTAGTCCATTCTACACAATATTTAAAAATATTTTGGGTAATTGTATTAATTTTGACTTTCCTTGCACTGAAAAACATGAATCCCAGTGAATTGAACAAATGAGAACCAGCTATTTTTATTCATTTTAGTTGTACATGCTTAGCCCAATTAGTATTTGATAAAATATGACTTTTCTCTTTTAAGGAGTTTGTTTATATGATGCCACAAAATTGGAGTAGTCTAATTTAACTTAAAACTTTAATTATCAACAAAATAATTTATATCAATCTCACCTGTAAAAAAACTCCAACTATATAATTCTCTTGTAGTTTCACATAGTGTGGTATGACACTTTAAAGAATCAGACAAACTACTCCAGGGAGCCCACTCGCAATAGAATTCAAAAAAAGCTGACTTAGCCTGCTCATTCTAGGCAAGTTTTGATCATTGGACAAATTGAATATTTTTAGTTAGCTCACTTTTACATTATTTATCTAAGAGTTGACATTCCTGTGATCTACTTCCACTTTTCCTTCTATCATCATTCACAGGTCCTTCTATGGATCTTTTCCCCAGTGTTGTACTTAGCTCAGAGCTAAACTGAGATCAATACCAAAATGCCTTAATTTTCTTTTTTGTTTCAAAAACATTTTATAATCTATCTCCCTATGCCACACCTACTATAACACTAATGGTGTTTAGTCTTTTTGTATTTGTACTTGAGACTACAAAAAAATATTTCCAATTTTGTCATTATAAAGATTTCCTTGCATTTATAAATGATAGCCTGAAGATCAAGAATTTGCAATCTTTTTTATATTAATCAGATAACGGAGACTCACAACGTTCTCTCCTAAAAATGGGATGATACAGAGGCTAGCACTCTTGAATGCTAACGTCTTCCAAGTCTAGTCTTATTGCCATACAAATTACAGGGTTTTGTTGTTATTGGCATATACTTCCTGCAGTTTCTCATTGCATAAACTCATTGGTGATTCTTAGTATCTCTTCAAATAACTAACTTTTAGAATTTACCTACAGAATTATTCTTTTGTCATGGTTGCTCAAAAGACTAATAGCTCTCAGGAAACTTCTGTAGAACCCAAAGGCTAAAATTTCCTTCAGCGTATTGCTAAGTGTCACTTTCCTTGTATCTACCCATTGGTTTGTTGCTACCTTGACAATGTTAGATGGCTATCACAGAACGGTTCATGAGGACGTGAACTTCAGCTATTGTCAAAAACAACTATTTCCATGAAACTTAAACATGAAATTAAACAAAGGCTGGTAACAAAAAAAAATTATTTCCTCTTGACAAACTGCTACATTGGGCAAGAATGATCCATGTACTTTTTGCTTGGAATGGCTCTCATTTTCCCCACTTTCACCCCTCTCTATGAATATTATATCTTTATTTATTTATGGTTGGTCATAAAACCAGCAGCTTTGTAACTAGAGGTGGAGGATTTAATTTGAGAAGTGGTGAGGTGACCCATGGATTTGGCGGCTCAGTGGGGAAAAACTAGCTCAGAACCTACAGCTCTATTTTCTGGGTCAGGACAAACAGCAGAACAACTAAAAACTAATTTAGAGATCCTGGAAGTGAGAGTGTTTTAGAAGTTCTGAAATAAGCTCTCCATATATCCCCAGTTGACTTTAAATTATACATTCTTGAGAGAGATCTGAGAGATTTTGGTAAAAAAATAAGAGCCAATGAAGATGAGAACTGCCTGCAACTTTGAATAAATTCCTCCACGTATACATAATTGAGCTGGCAAGTGAAAGCCTTAAAGGAACGAGTGTATTATCAAATCTGCCCATACTATTGGTGCACCACTGATCACACAGTCACGTGTAACCTTTGAGAAAAAGAATTAAAAATAAAAATAAAATTATATAAAAAAACTAACAGACATATCAGTAACAGCATATTTTGAAAGAAACAGATTTTATAGTTTAAATCAAATCAAAAGAAAAAGTACACTCACAAAAATGAAACAGAATCCAAAGTTGCTACCATCAAAAATTATTAAATTGCTTTAAATAACACACGATTGGTTAAAATGAAAATTATATCACAATATCGTTGTTTTTAATAAATCTTGATGAAACATACATGACAATAATAGTGCCAAGAAAGAAGGGCAAAATAGAGCTATCCTAGACCTAGTTTCTATAAAAAATTTTCTTCCATGAAATTTAGAAAATGGGTGGGGGGTAGCACACAGTAGGAGGTGAGCAGCAGGCAAGTGAGTGAAGCTTCACCTGTATTTACAGATGCTCTTCATTGCTTGCATCCCTGCCTGAGCTCTGCCTCCCCCCCACCACTGGTGCAAAAATTGTCTTCTATAAAACTGGTCCCTGGTGCCAAAAATGTTGGGGACTGCTGAAAATGACTTCTCCCTTCACACTTCAATTTTCTTTAAACTAGTTAATCCATAACCTTAATGAAGGCATAGTCCCACAGGTGCTCTCTCTTGTTCCCTGTCCACTGGTTGAGTTCCCTGCCACCTCCAGAATTCCTATTGGCCACCCATTAGCACCCCTAATCTCTCTAGGAGCTGTAAGTAATAATTTTCTTCTGTGTCATGTTTTGTTATCACCTGCTTGTTTTATCTCATGTGACCAACACACCCAAACCTATCTTTCTTTCAGGTCAGGGTTCTCTCTCAGAGAACAGCCTTATTCTTAGTAGGATTAAACTGAACACAGGTCAGAAAAGAGCCACAAGGGCAACTGCCAGTATAAACAAGTTTCCTGTGAGAGGGACATCTGGTCATGGGTTGGACACTTAAGCATCAGGCCATCTGCCAGGATGAAGAAATATCCCATGAAAGACACATTTTAAATGTGTGCAACAAAATCCCTGGAATTTCTGCTCAGGGTAGGTTTAGAACTTATGGCCATTATCAAAGCACAGACATAAAGACAAAATTAGAAATAAACTGTAGCAATAGAAATCACAGCAAAACATATATAAAACAAATTAAAAAATGACAAACCTTATTGCAAAAATTATCTTAATTATCTTGAATGGAAATGTATGAAATACTTAAAATGAAAGGCAGAGATTGCCAAACTGGATAAAGGAGTCAAGATACAAGCATAGGTTATTTAAAAGAGAAGCAATTTAATTTCAGAATCACAAATAGGTAAACTAGAAGGATAGAAAAGATGTACCATTTAATTAATAGCAATAAGAACTGGGGTGGATATATTATTAATAGTATCAGACAATACATAGACTTTAAGACAAGGAATAGTTCTACATACAAAGAGAGAGACTGCATAATCACAACATCACAACGACAATCTCAAAATAATGCAGTGAATTTCACATACTTGAAAGACAGGAAGCCAGTAAGAACATGGGAAACTTGAACAACATTATTATCCAAGTTGATTGAATTGATTTAAATGGCAAACTTCACATAAAAAGAATACAATACACATTCTTGTCAAGTTTACCTATAACATTCATTAGGATAGACCATAGACAGGCATTAAAAACATCTTGATAGATACAAAAATTAAAATTGAACAAAATACGTTCTGTGAGCCTAATGGAATTAAGTTAGAAATCAGTAACAAAAAATATGGGAAATCATAATGAAAATTCAGCAGTATACTTACATATTCCACATGTCAAAGGGAAAATCATAAGGAGAATTTAAAAAGAGACTTGGAAAAAGTAAAATGTAATCCTAAACACATGGGACACAGCTAAAGTAGCACATAGAGGAAAATTGATAACATTATATTTTTATATAAAATAGAAAGAAAAGTCTAAAATCAGCAATCGACACTTTAAATTTAAGGAGTTATAAAAAGCATAGCAAATCAAACATAAAATTTAGAAAGTGAGAAATAACATAAATCAGATAGAAAATCAATGAAAGAAAACAAAAGAAGTCACAAAAATTGGTATATGTACCAACTGAAAAACCATTACTTAAAAAGGATAAATTTAAAAAGCAAATTATTAACTTCAGAAATTAAAGAAGTGATGTCACTACCGATTCTGCAAAAATTAAAAGGATCATAGGGAATATTAAAAACAACCTTATGCCAACAAATTTGATAGTTTATATGAAATGGATGAACTCTTACAAAGACACAAAATAACAAAATTGATTCAAGAAGAAAGCAAAGATGTAAATAGATACCTATTATCTAGCATAATTAGGTGAATTATTCAAAATCTTACTACAAAGTCAAGTGCTGGCACATAAGACTTCACTGGTAAAATCTATCAAACACTTAAGGAAGAAATGATAGCATTTCTACATAATTTTTTGTTTCTAAAAATAGAGAAGTCAAGAAAATTTCCCAACTCCTTCTATTGAGGTAATGTTATCTGAATACCAAAGCCTAATAAAATATTACAAGAAAAGAAAACTAAAGGACAATTTCCCTTATAAATATAAATGCAAAAACCCTAACCAAAATACTACACAAGAAAATCCAGCCACATGTAAAGAGATTACAAATCACAAGTAAGGGAGATTTATTCCAGGGATGCAGTTTTGGATTAATATCCAAAAATAAATTAATATGATATGCCACATTAAATGATAAAGACAGAAATCATATGATAATCCTGATAGATGAAGAAAAAGCATTTTGCAAAACCTAACACTCACTTATGATAAAAGCTCTCAGCAATAAGAAATAAAAAAGTAAACTTTTTCTACTTCATAAATGAGATCAATTAAAAAATCAATAGTTAATATCATACGTAGTAGTGAAAGATACAATTAAAAAAAATAAGATTGGAATAAGTCAGAGATAACTTCTCACACCTTTTTTATCATCATTGTACTCAAGACCACAACTCATGCAACAAGGTAAGAAAATAAAGGAACATAAATTGAGAAAGAAGGAACTATTCAATCATTACTAGGAGATGACAAGATCTTGTATGTAGATAATCCTAAGGGACACACAAAAGAAGCTATTACAACTACAGAGCAAATCTATGAATGTTTCTGAATATGGAAGCAATATACACTAATACATTGTATTCAGGTATACTAGAATGAACAATCTGAAATGACATTTTAATCAGAAACCTTTATTTCCAGTAGTAATAAAAGAAATATATTTATGAATACATTTTACAAAATAAGGGTAAGACTTAACTATTCATAACCACAAAATATTGTCAGAGAAAATAAAGAGGAACTAAGTAACTGAAGATACATGCTATGTTCATAAATTGCAAGATGAAATATTGCCAAAATGGCAATTTTCCCCAAATTGATCTACAGATTCAAGAAAATTCAGAGTCTTAGCAGGTTTTGGGTAGATATTGGCAAATTTTCCCTGATTTATATGGAAATATAATGAATAAACAAAATAATGTATAAAGAACAAAGCTGAAAATTTTATATTATTTCATTTCAAAAAATATTATAAATCTATGATAATCAGTGCAGTGTAGAATTATAAGGATAAATATGATGATCAATGGAATACAATAGGTATTTCAGAAACAGACCCTCACGTATATGGTTGATTGATTTTCAACCAAGGAACACTGATAATTCAATGGGGAAGGAAACTTTTCACAAATGTGTGGAAACACTGAATATCTATCTATAGGCTGAAATATTCAGTTTTACATCTACTATAAAGAACAATTAACTCAATGTGGAACAAACCTAAATGTAGTTGCTAAAAGTTTAGAACATGTAGAAGACATAGGAGAAAATCTTTGTGACATTAAGTTAGGTAGAGATTTCTTCAGTATGACATGAAAAGCACAAATAATAAAATAAATATTTGAAAAAGTGAACTTCATCCACATTAAAAACTGTTCTTCAGAGATATTGCTAAGAGAATGAAAAAACGAGCCACAAAGTAGGAGTAAACATGATTGATAGATGGTAGGTAGATAGATACAAATAGAAATACAAAGGTATGGATAGAGATATACAGGCTTTATCCAGAATATATATTTTAAAAACTCTTATAATTGGGAAAAAATGACAAACATTTTAATAAAAATAAATGGATGTTGCCCAATTAATGTGTAAATGAATTAATACATAATGAGTAAGAAACATGGATGGCAAATAAGCACATGAAAAGGTGCTTAATATCATTACTTAAGTGTAAATTAAAACCACAAGATAACAGTACTCATCCTTAAAATAGATAATATTAAAAAAAGACTGACAATATGGAGCCTTGGCAAGGATCTGCAATAAGCAGAATCTACATACATTTCTGGTGGAAATTTAAAGTGAGTGGTACAGCCATTTTAGAAAAATATATCCTAATGCTGAATAGATAAAACACAGCATGTTCATTTAATAGAATACTACTTAGCATAAAGAAAAACAAAATATTGATACATGTACTAATATAAATGACTCACAAAAAATCATTACACTATTTGAAAAAAGCTAGAGACAATGATTACTTACTGCATAATTATATGTGTATGAAATTTCCAGTAAAAGCAGAATTATGTCAACAACACATCAATGTTTACCTGGAGCTGGTAGTGGGAAGGGAAATTGAATATAAAGGATTTGGTGGATACTTTTTGGGGGAGGTTATTTAATTATTCTGAAACTTGGTTATGATTATAATTATACAACCTTATTAATTTACTGAAACACTGAATTTTAAACTAAAAATTGATAGATTTTTAGTTGAATGTAAATTATACTTCAATTACTCTGTTAAACGTTGTGAAGGGAGTTAAGAACAGTTATAGTTAGGCTTTTTACATACAATATTTGGAATAATCATTTGATTTTACCAATTTTTCATATAAGTAGAAATCAAATTAGTAAAAGTCGTAATTTGGGGATGAATTAATTTGTATTCTCACTTACCTCATATGAGCATTTATGTTGACAGAACAGATCAGCTCAATTATCTAAAAGCACTTCATATATAAAATAAATTCAGAAGCTTAGTCATTAATGTTTCTAAGTTACATTTCTTCTGATGTTTCTTTTTTTTTCCATTACAGCTGCAGTTCAAACTAAAAATAGAGATTGAGCTGAATTCTTTTCTCTAACGCCTTCTTTGGTTATTGTATCTGCCTCCAGTAAAAATTAATATGAATCATGTACCAAGAACAAACATTTTGGAGCGCCTGCAAGAAAAATGAAGATATTTTCCTAGAATCCATATCTTTTTTAAAATGAAGACTTAGAATATTGTTCATGAGAACAGATTAAATCAAAAGCTGAATCTCCCAAAATGGAAGTTATTTTTAATAGGAAAAAGAACTACTACTAAATAAAAGCTCTAATCATCAAAGGCTGCTTCTTCACACTTATGTCCCCAAATGAAATTTAAGTGTATATGTCCATGAAATATGAACATATAAATTCTTCATAATTTTTCACTGCAAAATATCAATGTGTTTAAACCCAGGTTAATATATTCTTGTTTGGTAAAGTTAGATGTTTCAGCAATTTGACACAGTTGTGGCATATACAGAGTCCTACAGTCTTCTTCAGTAGCTAACTAAACGGAAGAAGGATACATCTTAATATCTGAAATTAGTATTTATCTGGAATCTTATTTATTAAATAACAGCCACAAACAATTATATCTACAGTAACAAAAATCTTTGTTCAGTAATTATGGGCTAAGTCCTCTACATGCATTATTACATTTAATTTTCATACAAAATTTTTGAGGTCGGTGATATGAACTTCATAGTGATTTTTCCTAGTAGAGTCAAGAAATCACCTCAAAACCAAAGCTAGTGGAAGATAAATGATGATTATTTTCTTCTGGCAAATAATTAATAAAAGAAAAGCAAATCAGCTGGGAGATCCCCCACATTTATAATAATTGACTCTGATATTTGTACCCCAAATCAAGCAGCAAATATTGTAGGCATATCACAGAAGCACAGAAAAGAAAAATTCTCCAAATGTGCATTGGGTTGAAATAAAGGGCAGTGCCTGTCAACTCACAGCTAGCCTAAAGAATGTGGACCCTGTCACCATACCCAGGAAACAAACTGACTGCATTACATCATATTGCATCCAGACAGCATATAGCTCAGTCAATACTCATCCCTGCCAAGAATCATCATTAAAATTCCCCACACCCTATTCCCCACCTCCGCCCGCCCATGCAGTTTTTAGAGACAGAGATCCTCTAAACAGATTCTGACATTTACTTCAAAAGAAGGTTTCTTTCTTTGTCTAAGGAAATATACTAGAGTTACAAATAATCTTCATTTTAGAGCTTCGAAAAGAAACACTAATAGAAAATTAAAGATTGGCAGTACTTAAGAAAATCCAATTAAGATTGGCAACAAATCCCCCTGAAGACAATTAAATATTGCAGAATTAATAGAAGACATTGAAAAACATTTAAAATAATACAGAGGACATATTTATAAAGATTGCATTTGCCCAAAAATGCTGCTATAAAAAAGAAGATGTTCAGAGACATTGGATATTAAAAATATAATTCATAAAATTTAGAAAAAATAAAAGATGTCCAAATATAATAGAGAATATACATCTAACACTAAATTGATGAGCACAAATGTCTAACAAATGCTCCCAGAAATCAGTGCATATAAATAAAGACATGGGAATCTTTAAGGAACTTTACAGAAATTTGGAGGCTAGATGAATGAGCTCCACAGTCTACCAGCAATTGTAGAGCGAGAACAGAGGGAAGGAGGAAGAGCACATTTTAAAACAAGGGACAGATCAAAGAAGATAATTTGTCAAAGTTTAAGGCAGTGTCTGAGCCACAATCAATCAAAAGTCTGTGAGGTTCTCTCTCTCTCTCTCTCTCTCTCTCTCACTCACACAGACACACACTTCCTGGTCTGTGGCTGAGGCTTTGTGTCCCAATGTAGAACCTTTATGTTCTACTGTCTGAACAGTTATTTTAACATCTCTACTAGCTTGGCAGGTGTCATGGGGATTGAAGAGGTTGAAACATCAGGATATCTAAATCTGAATAACTGTCAGTGGGTACTTAACCTAGACTAGCTAACAATTAGGTGCCCTTTGTAAATTGGTCCAATGCCCATTGAGAGTAACTGAGGAAAACAGATTTTCTAATGAAAAATAGAAATACTATTTTATACTCAAAATAATATTTAGCACACATTTGCCATCTGAAGTTTTATGAACTATATAATTTCTTAGAAAGTGTATTGAAACATTACTACTTTCATGTTTTACTTTAAATGGCTATTTTTATTCCTCCCAAAATGTGTGAGAATTCCACTTGCTTCATGTTCTTGTCAATACTTTGTATTGTTAGTTTTAAAAAGTTTGTTTCATTTTAAAATTTCAGCATTCTGTTTGGCTTGTAGTCATATGTTATTATGATTTAAATTTAAATTTTACAAATGACCAGTGATGTTGGGCATCTTTTCATGTGCTTACATATGATATCCACATATATTACTTGGTCAATATTGTATAAAATGTTTGCTTATTTTTATGTTGTTTGTTTTTTGAGTTTTGAGAGTTCTTTATGTATTCTAGATATAAAACTTTACCAGAAATATGATTTTTAAACATTACTGCCAACTTGTAGAATTATCTTTTATTATATTAATGGTATCTTTTGAAGAGAAGTTCTTAATTTTGATAAAGCACAATTTATAATTATTTAATAGATAATGTCTTTAATGTTGTATCTAAGAAATCCTTGCTTAACAAAGATCACAATAATTTTTCTCCTGTATTTTTTGTTACAAGTATTATAGCTTTAAATATATTTCGTTATATGACTCATTTTTTACAGTTTTCATAAAACACAACATAAAACACTATTTTGACTAAAATTTAATCTTTTCCCAGTGAAGAGTATTACTCTATACTGTCTTAGTCTGTTTGGGCTGTTATGACAAAATACCACAGACTGGGTGGCTTATAAACAACAAACATTTATTTCCCATAGTTCTGGAGGCTGGAAAGTCCAAGATCAAGGCAGATTGAGGGTCTGGTGAGGACCAATTCCTCATAAATAGTGCCTGCTTGCTGTATCTTCACATGTTGGAAGGGGCTCACTCTCTGTTTTATATGGGCATTAATACTGATAACAAGGGCTCCATGCTCATAATCTAATCACCTCCCAATGGCCCCACCTCTTAACACCATCACTTGGGAGTTAGGATTTAACCATGTGCATTTAGGGAGAACACTGACATTTAGACCATAGCACATATATTATCAATTGTAAAATTTAGTTGACTGAATGTCATCTGTAAGAGTCTGTCAAGTGATTGATGTTTATATAGGGCATAGGTTGTAGCAGCACCTTTTGTATGGCCAAGTTCTCTTTATAGACAATTTATCAATAACTAAAGCTAATTTCTTATTTTCACTTTAAAGAGTTGTCTATCACTGTGGTAATGGTAAATAATCATTTAGCTATTTTCTTATTTTAAAATTTAATAAACACTAAATCTAAAACTGCTAGTGATAAATTAGAAAAGACTTACGATTGATGATTCTGAGAGGTAGATATAGTACCACAGCAGTAACTGTAGCATTTAAAGATTTTTTAAAATCTCCTGAGTATGAAATATTCTCAAATAGATTTAAAAGTAGTAAATTGAAAATAATTTACTGAGAAAGACTAGAGACAATCCTTAGGAAACAATACTACTACCTTTGCAATTTGTTTTGTAGTTTGCATGAGATTACTGTTTTATACAATGAACAAATCTTTGTTTAAATTTAACTTTACTAAATTGACTTAAATTGCAAATGCAATCAACAGCTTTGTATTGCTACAGAATATCCCTAATTATTGCATTTGTATCCACACTTAATCATGCAATAACTGAAAGCTAGTAAGGAAAAAAGCATTTAAATGGATGTTTTATTTCTGAGGTCTACAAACATAAGACAGATATGAGACATCTGAATGAAAACATTCCATACTTTGTAAATTGTGTGATTTATTTGCTAATCAACCATGTGCAACATGGGGGAAAAAAAACACTTGTGTACCACTTGCCTGACTGTTATAAGTCTAGACATTTTTTAATATTGGAAGTATATGCCTAAAGGGGGGAAGATGAATATAATATTTTAAGTTTGTCTGATTCTTTGATGAGTTTTTTTTTCCTTGGAAATCACTTTTTTACCTATTCTGATATGTTTAATATGTTTTCTATTTAAAAATTCTCCTGTTTCAAAACTAATTTAGTTTAATTTTATATAAATATGAACCTTAGGATAACTTGGATAAGGCTCATGGCATATTGTCTTATTTTTAGATAGTATTTTTTCCTTTTCCTCTGAAATTAGATATTTTACCCTCTCATTTCTCTTTGTTTTTGTTCTTATACTATAATGTCATAGCAGCTTTATTAAGTCAAAAACTGGGAACAACTTGAAGGTGCATCAGCAGAAGAAAGGGTAACCATATTATGTCATATTCATATTAGGTAATTTTAACAGAATCTCTTTTGAGAAAAAACACAAGGCATACATATTGTATGATTCCATTTGTACAAAGCTCAAGAACAGGCAAAAGTAATTTATAGTGATAGAAATTAAACAAACACAAAAATACAAATAAATATTTGCCTCTGTGGAGCATTGCCTGGAAAGGGACTGACAGGAATTGTCACGCATGATGAAATTTGTTTGTCTGTTTTTTATTTGGATAGGTGTATGTGCTGCACCTGTTTGACTCCGAACTTAAGATCAATACACTGTACTACACATAAAATATAGCTTAATTTCAGAAGATGCGGGGAGGAAAACAAAGGAGCAGCATTTCTCAAACTTTTCTTCATTATCACCTCTATAAAGAGCCTTTTTAGACATTTTTTTTCTTATCTCCCTCATGAAATTTCAATACTACAGACATCTATGTATATATTCTCCATATATCTAGGCTTCACACATATTAAAGTAACATTTATATTACAGCCCCCCCCAAGAATCCATTTTCGCTCAGTTGGGGGTTATATTACCTGCATTGAGAGTGCGTGGACTAGAGTAAGGGGTTACACAGTAGGTTGTCAGAACTGTCAAAGTGATATCTAAAAATTAACTGTAATCTCCTTATGCCAGATACCCAAATGAGAAACAGAACCAATAATTAAATTACATAGTGATGAATAAAATTAATTTCCTTAGAAAACTGAAGTAGAGAAACAGCATATATTAAAAAGTACCATTTAAAATTTTAGGACAAATATTAAATATAAAATAATGCCTCAACATTTTATAGTCAAAAACAGAGATAATTGATCTCACTCTATAGTAGTCACCTGTATTAAACATTTTGAATATTTTTAAACTGGGTGTTAATACTATATCGGAAATTATACTTCAAAAGAGTGAAACCTACTTTTCTGATCTTTAAATACAGTAAATTGTTTCATTAATTTACTTCGCTTCATAGGTATCTATGTATGCTTAATTATTTCCCACTTCCTTATAAATTGTGATTAAAAAAAAATTCTAAATGAAAGGCTCTTGCTACTTTTACATTCTTGAGAGATGGTTGTATTTCCCTAATATAAATGATTTTTTACTATTAGTTTACAATAAATAGCTTGAGCCACTAGATGGTCATCAGGGTTATAATTAAATATTCCATATGTGTCTTTTATTATTTGAATTTGATATGACTGGCAAATCTACACTTTAAAGTTGTAAGTTATATTATGTTGATATATCAAGCAAATGAGTGTTTGATGGGGTGTGCTAATGTGAGCTAAAAATAAACTCCATCTGTTCACCTTTGAAACCGCACTGCACCAGTACCCTGCATGTTGGGTACAACATAATTTAATGAGACACAAATAAAAATATGCTGATTTCTATATATCTCTAACAGTAAAAGCAGGCTAGTTTTAAAATAAAGCAATTCATGTATGACTTCCTGGAGTGTAATACATTTGTGTATTTGTCAAGATAAACCGAACATAAATAAAAACAAATGACCCAGTGTCTGTTTTAGGCCCAAGAAAAATAAAATACTTAAGACTGGACATCATAAAATTTTGCTCATTTCTTCCAAATGCTTAAATAACACAAAACACTTTAAAGTATATATCCATAGATATTTTTACATATAGAATAATTTATCAATTGGAAAATACATATCCTTGCTAATGAATCATTACATTTTCTGGCTAAATAGATCTTATTCCTTTATTTATTTTATCCTTACAGATGTCATATCCTCTTATGCATCAAATTATTCCTTAATATTCTATGTCATAAATGTTCTTGTTGGGCTTCACTGAGTAAACAAGCCTGGTGATGAACAAAAAAGTCTTCTTACAAATAATTATATTTGATCTCATTCTGCAATGCACTTTTTATAAAAAAGCATTTTAAAATTAACATTTAATATTACTGCTGTATATATCTACATTTATATATTCATATACATTTATATATTAAATATTTATTTTATGTAACTAATTATTTTGTGATTAGGAAATAAATTTAAACTCAATCTCTCATAGACTTTTCATCTATTTATCATCACCAGTTCTGTAGCATTTACTGAACTACTGAGATCACAACTATTATTTGAGGCATTTTATTTTGAGATACGCCACTCAGTGTATAAGTAGGACAGTGATTTTGGTTTTATACCTAATATTCTCTAGATGGCAATTTATACATTTTTTTGTTTCTTCAGAAAGAATTACTATTTTTTTTGCAATGATGACTACATTCCTTTCTTGTCTTTGACAAACATAGGTAGAATCTTACACTCTAGATCTTTTCTATTCAATGTACCTATTCATTCATGCATAGATATTTTAATAAAAGCCCAAATAACCTAAGATACAGTTGCACTAAACATTGTTGGAAATACCTTCACTCTAGTGCTAGAAAGATTCTGAAATGTCTCCTGTTAGCCTATGCTTCTAAGATACTTTGGTTCCACACACCACATTGCTTTGACCATGTAACATGGCTTTTATTCCTTACCTAAACCACTTTTCTAATGGCTCAATTTCACTATTTTATTTGGTTTGACAGAGTGCCCAAATAATTTATCATTCAAACAAAGACATTTTAAAGAGTGAAATGGAACAGTTGTATTAAATACACTGGGTGCGGGGGGTGGAAAGCATAAAGCAAGACTGTCTTGGAAAAACTTAGACAAGTGGTCAATCAGGGTATCATCATCACCTTAGGACAGCATTTGTAGGATCTGTTCTTCAGCTCCACACACAGTGATGTCAGCTGAATTTCGGTGCTTATCACTCTATCCAGGGATAGACTGAATAATCCACTTTTAATTCTATGTCCCAAAAAGAGATAGATACGATGTTTCTCAAATTATCAGTTGTCTACCACTTTTCTGCTCTATCTTATGAGATCTTCAGAGTTATCCCTCCTTACACACTTCATATCTTCTGCTCTGATTTAGACTCCTCTACAAGCTCTCAGTCATGCTCAAAACTCTATCACTTATCTCTTCACCTCTGGAAGGTTTGGGGAAACAGTAGATAAATCCCTTTGCATGCTATACTTAATAAAGAGGTTCTCAATGCATAGTGGAAAAGAAGGTGAAATTTTTATTTTCAAATACTTATAATTTTATATTAAAAATGTCTATATATTAAAGAAAGTGTTATTAATAAAATATGTATTTATGAGAATCATGGGATTTAGCTTTTAGGTTTTTAAAAGTTTTTTAGCAAAATATTATGTAATCACACTGAAAACAAACCAAAATGAAATTGATTGAATGCCTGAATGGACAATCTCTTTGAGTGTAGTTCTAAATGCACGATAAACATTTAGAATTGATTCCTACTGCTGTGGTAACAGCAGAAATATTTCAAGGCAATGAATTTTAAAATTAGATCCATAAAAGTACATAATTTTGAACCTAATGTTTTATAAAACAGAATACAAACAGTTAAGTCTATTACAAAAGAAGAGAGGAGAACTGAGGCAACTATTTCTCACTGGTTGGACTGTATTTCAATAGAATTATAGCGCTTGGGAAAATGCAGTCAAATAAATAATATTTTATTGGATTATCTAAAGATTTGGGGTAGTATTAGAACTAAGCTGATATGATGTACAGGTGAATAAAAAGATGGATTATTTCAAAAAGCTATAACATTATACAATTTAACATTCAATGTATAAGTTAGCATTTATAAAATACAGAGCAGAGCACAAACTTTGTTCAATGTCCATTTTAAGGTAGGTATATTTTACATATTTATAACTTGTGTGTCAGACTTTTAAAGATAGGAGTTCATTTATTTTTCACTCTTAGTTTGCACTTGAGATAGCTGGACAAAATATTGGGCCCACATCGGCTATTTAAAAATGAGTGCTCAATGGCAAGTCAAATGTTAATTGCCAGTGACATCCCAGGACAGTCATTATCTATCAAAGTTACAGGGTTAAATAAAGTGTAATTTTTTCTGTTGACTAACCCCCATAATATCCTGAATTAAAAATAAATAAAGTCAGAAATTTTTTTAAAAAATAAAATAATTTCAATAGAATATAACAGTTTATTTGAGATGCTCTTCTTTGAAATGAAGCAACCTCCTTTATTATTATTTTATAGGATTCAAACTTTCTTCTGTCTTATTGGGTATGTCTTATCTTATTTAGTAAGCTTGTATCTTCTGTCAAATATCCGTGCCTTTTTTTCTGCAACCTATCAAATGTCTACTAAACTGCACAACCCAGACATTTTATTGTAATTTGAGAAATGTTACATTATATCATTTTTCACTATTTTTACTAGAAAGTTGTTTAAGAGCACTTTTTTTTCCACAAGTTTCATTGCATAGAAAAATATGTTTATTAAAATGATTACTTACATCATTTATAGGATTTCAATCAGGCCAATAGATAAAATCATGTTGGCAACAACTCATTAGCTAAACAAGGTTTATAGCATCAATGGACAGTCCATTTACCACATAGGAATTATTTTCCATAAATGATACACTTAAGAGGAAAAGTATCCAGTGAAAAAAGGTACATATGGGAAAATCCTGCTGTATTGACATAATTTAAAAAACAATACAAGCATATACATTTGCATCTCATCTAATTAAATAGAGCTTATGTTATGCCAATAAAGTTTTCTTCTTTTTATCTGTTTTTTCCCTGAAGCCCTAAACTACTAATTATCTTGATGAATATAGTAGGTAGTAGTAAAAATAAAAATTAATATTAAAATATGCTTATATTGCAGTGATTGTAAGTATAGTAACTAACATGCTTATATTGTAGTGAAACAACCTGCTATTGACTGATGATATAGCTAATTAACCAACATGAAGTGATGAATTATTGGATTAGAATTGTGATAATGCTGTATTATTCTACAATGTGCATTCTAACTAACTGATACTTAAATCCAGGAAATTGGATATTTTGTATGTTTTAAATTGAAGGAAAACAACATTTTGTACCATCAAGACCCAACCAGGCTTTTAGTAAAGCTACATTTTGGGACACTGTTTAGCAAAATATTTACCATTGAATAATATCATAGATTGTGCATTATCTTAGTAGTTCTGAACTTTTAGTGCTATGTGAGTGCATGTTTGATCTGATTACAACCATGTAACCCATATACTCTGACATAGGGGCAACATGTATGCTTGTGTATATGTATAAGGTGTGTGAATATAAGTATGCATGGATTTGCTAACGTTGCATTTTATCTCTTGGTACAGAGCAACTGTGAGATAGAAGTATCCATCTTTGAACTAGTAAATAATCTGTTCAATAATATTTTTATGTGTTTAGTGGCAGAGAAAGCAAAATTAAAATGTTTCATGAGGGAACACAGAGAAGGATGGACACTCCAAAAAATAAGAGTTCAGATATTAGCTTTATCATCTCCTTGCTTAATTAAAAAATGTTACTGAACAATTTTATGATAAACACACTTATGTGGGGAAGAGAGAAACACAAAGCAATTCCAGTGCCTGTCATTGTTGAAGTGTAATGTAATTGTAATGTAGTGTAATTAAAATTATATTCTGAGTTGTATTTAAATTTAACTTTAAAGATCAGGGGTAATAATACATAATATGTACCAAGTGACAGGTACTGTACTAGGTGTGTAACAAGGTCAATATCATTTAATCCTCAGAATATTATGAATTTGGTTCTATTGTTATTAACCTAGAAACTTAACTCTGAAGAAATTATACTTTAAGTAAAAACATAATTTTAAAATCTCATAAAATTACAGATCAAGAAAATTTTCATCCATTTCCCTGCCCCTAGACTTAGATCTACATAAAACCTCTCCCCAAAATAAAGATGTATCATTAAAAAAACCTTCAGGGAGAGCAATTAATTTTTCTCCCTAAGAACTTAAGCAAGTTCTACTATCAACAAATTATTTCTCTATCTCGTCTTAAACAGTTGTTTTTACCATATTCTGAGATTATAGCCTTTCTAACTTCCATGAAAATTATAAAATATTCATTAACAGATTGTACATGATAAACTGTCATATATTGTAAAATGCTGATGCAGACAGTGTTAATTGTGATAATTGGATGCTCTGCCTTTATTTAAACTAATGACAAGAACAGGCCCACCAAAAAGAAGTCAGAATTTAAAATCCTGGAAAGAGTTATCCATACTTTAACTGGTTGTAGCTATCATTTTATTCATCAAAGTGTATACAATTAATGAAAACAAGGAAGTAATCATCACAGCATATGATTCTGCAAATAAAAGACCTGGAAGAGAAGAGAAGGGGAGAAGGAGGAGGGATAAGGGAGAGGCCTAAGTCCACAGGACAGTCGGGACCAGAGGTATTAAATCCATTGTGGTGAATGGATTTCCCACACTGCAGCATTCCAATCTCCTTTTTTGTTTTCTCTTATTACTGCCTCTTCTGTTTTTTTGTTTGATTTTTGTTTCTGTCTTTGTTTTCCTGTTTGGCTGTTTTTAAGAACAATTACTATCTAAACCTTTATCTTTCCATACCGTCCCTTTCTTTCCTTGTTTTATCATTTCTAAAAAGAAACTAATTTCTACAATTGAACATAATCAGTAGGCAAGAAAAATCGTGCTTACAAGAAAGAAGTGGTGATTTTTCTGTTTGTTTTACTGCACAAAGCTATATTCAAACCAGCCATTCTCATTAATAATCTTAATCAAAACATATAGTATTTTGGTTAAGCTGTGAGAAAGCACTGCTTTAGTAAGTTTTGCTTTATTTCTAACGAAAATATAATATTTTTAGAAGTTTTCCTTACATGTTTCACCTAAAGTGAGGATTAAATAACTTTATATAGACACACACCCTGATATATATGCACATATATATCAATATATCATTTATTATTTTACTGATATATTTTATAATCATTATTTATATTAATAATTAAGCCCTAGTTTTCTTATAAAAATAAAAAAGCAAGATAAAAATAATAAAAATAAATGTGGAAATTAAGAGAACATTTTAAAATGTTCACTATGTAAAGTGGGAAAAGAACTCAGAAATATCAAAGCATGAAGATATTAATAAAAAAAGGAGACTATTCAATGTTAAAAAAAATTGCTAAAACGATAAAATTATACCTGGGTAATATTTTACAGGGTTGCTTTGAATATCTACAACAGAACGAATAAAATGATTTAACTAAGTATAAGACTTAACTTGGAGTAGGAACAATAAGTCAAAAGGAAATTATTAAAGTTTAACTTAATAAAAATAGAAGGAAAAAGAACAGAATAATGAATGTGAAATTTGACCCTATATACAATGAGTAGCATTCACAAACACTTGGCAATCCTGACTTAGGCAGGAAAAAAAGAAATAAAAGAAATACATTATGGAAAACAAAAAGTAATATATAGCCATAGCTTATAAGATATCAAAAGTAATTACCATATAGACAATAAAATTTAAAACCTAAAGGGAATATATATTTTCTAACAGAAATAAGTTGCCAAAATTTACAAAGGAAGCGGTAGGTCTTATAAATTATGGAATTTAATCAATGCCTGTTGGTCAATCAGAGAACCATAGCTGATTTTAAACAAAAGTTTGTCATAGTGTTATTAATAGAAGGACTGTCATCCTTATGTTCACTGGCCTGACCAAAGGTTCATCTTTGAAAGGGTGTCGTTTCAAAGGTGTTTGCCCTACCCTACCAAAAAATCAGAATTCAGCGAATAAGATTATCAACAGAATTCAGTTTCTCTATTAATATCTGAACTAAGTCCAGTATCAGCAATTCCTACTAGAAACTTTGATCAAGATTCTCTGAGACATTTTTCAGGTCAGTCAATCAATCAAGCAATAAGTTTTAATGAGCGCCCACAGGGCATGCAGCTTCTATCCTGCCTTTTTCTTGGCTCTAAATCTTGCACTCCTGCAAAGTTTCTTATCACCTGTCATGGAAAGAAATGCTACCAAGTTCCTTCCTAATAGAATTTAGATTTTTGTTTTAGGAACAAACAACAAAACTATCTTAGGGAGTATGATAACAAAACTATTCCGAATGCTCTCATTTTTCATGAAGCCATGATTGGTGGTGTAGGCAAAGAGTGGTTTCATGTTTGAGTTTGAGTTGTAGCCACTACCCCAAATTACCTAAGCTTCTGTCCTTTGAATTTCAGTGAAATATGCATTTATTAAGTGCTTACTAGTTTGTAAAAATATCATTCAGTGTGTAGGAACTAAAAGATAAATAAGATAATCAAATTCTTTTTAAGGCATTTACATTCTACATGTAAAAAAAGTAATAATAATTATAGTAAATTCTGATTAGTGGAAAAATGGAAGTTTGACTTCTGGCTCTGCCATGGCTTACTGTGTGAATATTAGCAGGTTTCAGATTTTTTTAAAAAGCTGATGATGTTAGGTTTTATGAAGAATTTCCTACAGAAAAAGACACATATTTACATCATACACAATCATAGTTATAATTTATAAGGAAAACAAAACTAATACCCAGGTACAAAATTCCAAATTAAGAAATAGAATATTACTAATGGTTTTGTAGCCCCTTTTTCACCTCCCCAAACATATTGTTTTTTCTACTCCTAAAAATTAAAAGAACTTCTGGATTTTATTTTTTGGTGTTTTATTATGTCAGTGCTTATTATTATATAGTATATAATTTAGTTATAGCTGATTTTGAAATGTGTAATGGTGTCTTAACCATGTGATTTTTTGAAACTTGCATGTTCTCATGACTATGACAGAAATGCAAGATGGCAAGCCCAACTGTGTAAGTGTATATGAAGGCTTTCCTCACTTCCTGTCCATTACCATTCAATTGGCCAGACCAAGTCATGTGACTGTGCTCAGCATCAGTAGCTCAGGTAAAGTTACTCCCCTTTATTGGAAAGGCCTGCAAAATCACATGGTTGGATAGCAGGAGGTCAAAATATTTGAGAATGTTAATGCTTCATCAACATTACTTTCTAATTTCTAATTTCTGTATAGTATTACATCTTGTGACTGCACTTCCATTTCTATAAATATTCAATGCATGATATATTTTATTTTGTATTTTTAATTAAAATGGCAATTTTTTTATCATTCCAATTTTATTATATGTGTTGCTGAAGCTGGCAACATGACAGATTTTAGAGTTGTTTTCAGTTTTTGGTTGGTATGAAGAATGTTGCTTAGCACTTTATTTATTTAGAGAAATTCTTTACATGTCAGCATATAAAGCCTCGGTAGCCACATGTTGATACAAATGTCTTCTAGCATTCTATGACTTGCCTTTTCATTCTCTTAATTGTGTACATTTTTATAAATAAAAATTATTAATGTGATCCAATTTCTCAATAGTTTCATTTATAGTCAGTATTCTTGTGACGTCTTTAAGAAAACTTCTTATGTGTTATTTTCTTGTTTTCTTTAAAATCGTAGGGAATTAAGAGAGATTAGATGTAATCAATGAATTAGCACAAATTTTTATCCTCTTTCTTGTCATATGATTTTATATTAACACAGAGGATTTACCAACACAACATAACATTTCACATTACTCTGAGAGTAGATACATGAATAGTTACGACAAACTCTAAAATAGTAAAAAATAGATAAATAAATATTGTCCATTTAGGATGTAATTGCTAAAGAACCTGGACTGACCTTTATTTTGAAAAATAAAACAATGTCCATTTCTAAAATTAGATGAATTACTGAAAACTAAGTTCAAAAAATGCAGATATCCAAGCCAACTAAAAACAATTCACTCTCTTAATTATGGTGCTGGCTTCATTTTACAATTTAAAAATATGTAGTCTATTGTATTTCAGTTATAGTGCAATAGGGCTGTTTTTAAACATGCTTTATCAAATTATCTCTAAGAGTTGTAGGCTCTAGAACCCAGTTAATTTGAACAGAGGTGGACTAAATGTTAAGGTCAAACAAAATAATTTAAAATGTATTATGTATAGGTATTTGAGAAACTCCCAGTATTCTGTTTGGTGTTTTTAATTGGCTAGCCTCCAACTACATACATTTTAAATATAAGCTGATTTTCCAATGTGAAGAGCTGAAAGAGCTTCTGTGTGATCTCTCTAAGTTCACAATAATGCATAAATGACACCTAAACAGGATGGGGAAAGAGCCAACATCTACCAGAGTTTTCTCAACACTCTACACTCTTATCTCATTGGGGAGATGACAGTCCATCTGCTGTAGTTCAGAAAGCTGTGTAATGTAAACATCACAATTCTGAAAGGCCAGTAGAAGGGAGAAGGTGCACCTGAATGTGGAACTACTGGATGCCTTGGATCTCCTTTTTCCTTCTGCTGGAAACTATGTCTTGTGGAATAAACCTTGTAAGACCATTTGGATTTAGCTGAAAAACACTTATTAGATTTCAAATATTCCCTTGGTAATTAAAAAAAATTAGCCTTAATAATTTTAAGATATGTCCCATCTAAATTCACATTTCTAACTTTGTCCATTATTATTAGCCTATAAATGGTTATATACAGCAAAGTATACACAACTGAAATGTATATGATAAATTTAAGACTGCATGCTCCTGAGAAGAAATTAACCTACTTCTTATGTTGTCTTTTGTTCATTTTGGGGGAAGAAATTGCCCTTCAATATGAAGAATAATGGAAAGTTCAAATCCAAAGGAGAATTTAAAGATGGTTTAAAGATGTTTTGGAGTGCAAAGGCATTACAGTAGAGGTTAAATTCTTTTCCCAACTATACCCTTTACTACTAAAAAAGCTATGAAGTTCATAGCACATCATTTAATGTAAAAAATCACCCTTCCAATGGTTTTCAAAGAAAGTGCTTCTTTTTATGACAGATAACCTTTGTTTAAACTATAAAGACTATGTGATATTTGGTTATTTATATTGTATTTTTGCTTTGCTCTCGAAATACAAGGCTCACATGATCAAGTGCAATACTTTCAAGAAAGAAAATCACATAGTGCTTCATTTCTTTATGACAGCATAAAGAATATAAAAACTTGTAAACCCAAGTCCTAATTAGCATATTTTATCAACTAAATAGTGGACATTAGATAACAAATGAGTCATTATACATGTCAGAAAAATAAGAGAAAGGAATTTGCATTAGGCCCTTCCCTATAGGAATTTTGATGCCTATCTGAAATAAAAATGATAGGATATATTCTATTTTGATTACAAAATAGAAAAGATTTTAGTTTTCATTTTCAGTTTAGTTGTTCTTCCTTGTGTAGTTACCTTGTAAAGAATGTTACAGTTATATCTTACACAGAATAATGAATTGATGTCCTGTAGTCATATATCTCAACCACACACGCATGGCATTGACAAGCAGTCTTTGGGTCAATTGACTTAAAATATGTGTAAATGATACATACATACTTCTGTGACTGTGATCTTTAAAATAATATCGAAATTGTGTTATATAATTCTCAAATCATATGGTAATTATAAAAGATAGATGGGAGATTTAAATAATTTTTATTTGTATATAGTATTTTATGGATTTAAATATTTATGTCTAGTACATTAAAATTAGTAAAATTAATTTCAAAGAGAACTACACAATCAAGAAGTATATTTTAATAGTTACTAAAATATAAGAAGAAAATGCATAAACCTTGTGGAAAGGAAAGTCAACACAAGAAAAATACTTTAGTGGCTTTGTATTTCCTTGCATTTCAAATGGTTTATAGAGACAAAAACTAAATATAAAAACACATTATATATATAATTTATAAATATATAATTTTATATATAATATAAATATATAATTTTATAAATATATAATACATATTTATAAAATCACACTTAATTTTTCTGTATCTGATACAAAAGCAAAGATTTACAGTACTGAAGAGAGGACTGTTTTATCAAAGTTTCTTGCATTTTTTTTTCACATTTTCTTTTACCTTCCTAGTCAAATTACAATACAGATCACCAACACAAAGGAGTTTTCAGGCCATTTAAAATATGTATTCATAATTTCTAAATATACAGCATAAAAAATGTATTTAATATAATGCAGTAGTATTTATAGAATGCTTAGGTAAAATATAGATTATTACAGAGCATTTTCAGAAAACCTAAAACAGTAACCAAATTGATTCATAAAATCTCTTCCCTAAATATTTGAAGATGAAGCTTGAGAGTTTTAAAGTGTTTTCTTCCTTTACAAGGAAATAATTATTTATTTAAAAAGAAGAACACAACTACATTGATTTTTGTTTTAAATGTTTGAAGTCTAGACAATTCTCAAGATTATTTATAAATTAACTTAGTTCCCAAAATAAATAATAATCCAGAGAGCCTCAAATGCATCAAACAATTTCATCCAAATAATATTAAAATGTTGAAATGAAGATCCCCAAAAGAACTTAACCAGGCAATATATGTAATCTAAACATTCATACCACTGTTAATATGCTGAAATAAAAAAAAATCATCTGATTACCACTGATTTAATAAATATTAAATGAAATGTGAAGGAAAATGTCTATGTGGACTCTACAGGAATCAGAATCTAAGCGCTTCTTGAGTCTTACCCCCTCCTAACTCCAAGCACACAATTAATTTATATTTCTTCATCACAGAAAAAAAAAAAGAACTTAACCAGGCCCCTCTTAAGGGAAAGAGAGGTATGAATTATTTATAAAAGGATAATGTAATTTTTCTATACTCAGTCTTTTGAATTACCCAAAGTTATAGTCATTGCTGGAGAGCCCTGGCCAAGCTTCTTGATCAACTCAGTAATCACAAATTTTATACAAAATAAAGGTAATTCATCAAGACCATAGGGTCACAGTTGACTGACTGTGATAATATTGTGGGACACATATGTAATTTTAAATTGTTAAGTGGCTAATTCATAAAGACAAACAGAAATAGGTGAAATTAATTTTAATGTTCAAAATATCAAGTTAATGTATAAAAATTACTGACGTAGTATATATCACATTTTTTCAATTATACCACGTTTTTAAATCTAGTATTTTATACTCACATCTGAGTTTGTATTGGACAATGCAGCACTATTATGTGTGTGCACAATTTCAGCACCAGAAAGTTAAATATGATATGCATCTGAAATTCTCTATTCCAGGAAAATGCAGCAGTCTGTCACTTTGATCTATTGCTTTTCTTTCTCTCTCTCTCTCTTTTTTTTTTAACACTTTTGGATTATGCTCTCTGTTTAGATGTGATTTCAGTAAACTAGCCAATTTTTGTCTTTCACGGACTCACATAGCCCAGAGGATCCTTTAATAATTTAAATCTAGTTTAATTTTCTTATTTACCCACATTTGATTCTGCATCTCTTCACAAACAGTCTAGAAATTTGTTTTTCAAGCTGATTTCCCAAAGCCTAAGAACCATTGCTAAAGTCTCCAAACATCAGAAACATTGAGCCACAAAGTCAACACTTTTCTGTCTAAAGAAGATGCCAGTTTCAGAGATTTTTTTCAGAGATGAAAATAAGAAAGTAGCCTGCTACAATATTTGAGTAGAAAAAATCTGAGAATTTTATCCTGAAAATAATTGTTTAGAATTGAAAATTATCAATGTTCGAAGAAATAATTCAACTATCATGGATGACAAATGGACCACGGATTCTAAATACTTAAATGTATTTAATATGTACAGTAGCTGTATTTCACATATTCCTGGCAACAGAGATTCCATTTTTCAGTTTTCAGTATGAATAGCTAAAATTTCCTATTTATTCTTTACCTCAAAACACTGACATATAATTAAAATTTTATTATGCTAGTTTTACATGGTAGAAAGATTTCCAAATTTGTTTCTGTGCTACTGGAACATAAGATGTCATGACAGTCAGTCACAATTCTTTGAATATCATTTTCTATTTAAAATGCTTACTCACTGTAGCATCTCTTAAACATTATAGGTAATAATAAAAAAAAAATGCCCTTTCATTTGTCACTGTTTGGCTTTTGCATTGTGAAAAGTGTGTTTAACCTTTTATTTCCTAGAGCAGAAACCATATGAAGATATGTGAGTTGTATAATAACTATGCTATGAGTGAGCTCCTTATGCCTCCAGGAAAGTGCTCTGACATTCGCTATTTAAGGCTTTCAATTTGTTCTCTTGTAAAGGTCAGAGAGAAAAGAAACTTTTCAAGGTGCTAAGTGTAGTCAGTAAGGGAAAACCTTTGCTATTTGTTGAATGATTCATGAAATAAATCATTAAGAATGTACATGATTTGTTAAAGTCATACTAAAAAATGCCTTTCAAGAAAAGAAGGAATCTATATAACATATAAACCTACAAATTTTTAATTACAGAAAAAAATATTAGGCATCTCTTAAAAGCCTGTACCACCATTTCTGGGATTGTAATTTCAATTCCAAAACACATCTGAAGGATTTAAATGTATTCTCCAATATTAATCTGGTGCTTGGTCACAATGATAAAAAAGCCAATATGCCAGACAATTTCTATTAGTATATTCCAAAATCATTTTCTTATAGCAATCACAGTCTATTTTAGGCTTCCAAACAACCATAATAACACTACGATAAGCCACCAAGAAAATACAGAAACACATTTCAGATTGTTTATGAACATATGGTGCTGGGACTTCAGGCAAAAACTCTATCAAGTTTTTTTTTTCTTTTCTTTTTTTCCCCAATCATACTGTTAGGTAAACTATATATTAAAATATTCCTTAATCTTAAAATAAGAAAGAATTTCATGTTTTATTTCTAATAAGAAAAATATAAACATTTTATGTCTAGCAGTGATGTTTGCACAGGCAACTTAAATTATCACGAAAGAATTTTTTCCAGAAGAAATATAAATGCATTGGAAGTCTCCGTATTTGACTATAAAAGAATGTAGCTGTCATGTTTAACTATATAAACCAATTTCTTTCTGTGTATCCTCTGGTCTCCAAATGCATAGGCAAACATAATTTGCAATAAATGTAAAATTTCACTTAATAGCAGATTTGAGTGGTACCATTACTCTTCTAATATCATTGACATCAAACTGTGAAATGATTTTTAATTGTTCCCTCGAAATTTTACCATTTATCCAGATTTTCATCAAAGGTAACTAATTTTTCCAACATGAAATTTCTAACATGAGTCTTCTTTTTGTTTTTACCTTATCTTTTGATTGACACATAACTGATAAACTCACTACCTCATTTTATTTTCGAGGTTTTGAAAATTAAAAATACATATTTTATGTATATACGGAGATAGTAAAATACAAAGAAAGCAAGAAGTAGCAATCAGCCAAGTTAGATTATTGGCTACAAGTCCAGGAAGAGAAGATAAAATCTTAAAAGGTCTCTTAAAGAACAGGTTATGACCCTGACAATGTTCTAATTTTTGATCTAGAAGTTTGCTTTCTATTTATTCTTTCTGACATCATTTATGTTTTGTGTACTTTTCTATATGTGCATAATATTTCTCATAAAAAATAATTTAAACATTAATGCTCTTTCCAGTAGAAAAGAACATCAAATAGAAGAGACAAACTATCAGACTGTTCTCAGACTTCTCCAGCAAAAAAGAAAGTGGAGATACTTTCAGAATTCAGAAAAATAAAACAAACCTAATCATTGTATTTCCTACGTTTATAAAGGAAATAGATATTTCTAAGGAAAAAAAAAAGCACACAACATTGAATACTACCTTTTTATAATAAAACTATTTGATAATTAATTAAACAGCACCAGATAGAGGTGACTTACTTTTTTTTTTTTTGCCAGAAAAGTTGCAAGGCTACATTAAATTTGAACATGGAATGCCTCTTCCCCAGAAATTTACATATTGAAGCACTAAACCACAATGTATTTGGTGATAGGGCTTTTAGGAGATAACTAAGATTAAATGTAGTCCTAAAGGTGGTATATGAATCTGATAGGAGTTTTAGCCTTATAAAAAGACAAAAATCTCTTTCTCTGTCCACCTGTCTACACATACACAGGTACTAAGAGCAACAATGAAACATTATGTGAGGTCATAGCAAGAAGGCAGCTGTCTGCAAGCCAGGAAGAGAGCCTCACAAAGTTGGCACTCCCATCTTGGACTTCCAGCCTCCAGAGCTGTGAAAAAATTAATTTCTGTTGTTTAAGGACCCCATTTATGGTATTTTGTTATGGCAGCCCGAGAACACCAAGACTAGAATAGAAATTACAGTTCTACCATATGTTTAGAAAGCAGAGTGCAAGAAATATTTATCAACACTAATGTATACCATGTATAAATATTTAAAATGTAAAATTTAAAGTATGGTTAGCAAAATTTGGCAAAAAACAGGGAGTTGTAAGTAAAGCAAAAGTATGTTAATGTGCTCATTTTTTCCATAGTAGAAAAACAGTAGATATTATAGTACAAAATTAGAAAAACTTAGTTAAAAACCACTTCAAAATTAATAATTTTCAGTAATGTGTTATAAGTTTAAAGAATTCTGTTATAATATTTCTTGTTGTCAAGGAATATAATATTAAAATTATAATGAATAATTTTGATTACCAAATGTGTTTTCCAGTATTTCTCTGCATTACCAGAATCACCAGAAACATTTTCATAAGTATTTGCACAAAAAATCTATTCTGTAAAGAAAAGACTTTTACTTACATTTAGAAGGATTAAGATAACATAAAGAAGAATTTCAGTGGGAAATTCTGAACAGTAATGCTACAATTATGTGATATTTTCAAGGTCAATACACAGAAATTCATTATAAAGTTCTGGAAACTCAATCACATTTAAAATATCAAGTCCAACATTCTATCTTTGCCTATTTGTTGCAGTTTTAGCAATCAATGAAAACTATAACATCCTTAGCATATTTTTCCCCAAAAATGAGTTCTTAGACTATCAAGAATGAAGAACAAGAAAAATTAGAATAAAATGTGTATTTGAGAAGATCAATAGAAGGACAGGGTTTTAAATTATCTTCCCTCTGTGGGAGATAGCTACTTTCATCTCTGTATATTATCTCAGCTTTGATAATGCAATATTTAAATTCATGCAGCATATAACTTGGATTATGTGAATTGGATTATGTGTTTATATGTTTTAGAAAACTATATAGTACTGGTATAAATCTGAACTTTCATTTTGAAAAAGAATAAATATACTCATTTGGGAAAAAAATCATGTTTTGTTTTAAGTTGTCTACATGAAACAGTTAATTGAATAATATGAAATTATCTATTTATTTACTTTCTTTGGTCCTTTAATATTGTCATTTATATAATAAATTTATCTTCTTTGATTTTCTGTAATTTTGATCATGATATTTTATTAGTATTATAAAGTGATGGATATCTTTCAATTATATGGCCATAACTAAAATACTTTTTATTATCCTTTTTAGTATATTTATGAGTATATTACTAAAAACCATTTAGATACTTTTAATTGATCTGTACTTCAACAAAAAGATGTTGCTAAAATAGTAATTTATAGTTTAAAGGACATTGTGGGATTTGAAAAGCATTTCCTGAGAAATTGTAATTGACAATAATACTTCTCTACATCTGCACAATATTACTTACATAATAAAAAAATTAATGAAACAAACTTAAGGTTATAACCTAAGAAAGAATATGAATTTGGAATTCAGAAATTTCCAGAAATTTCTCAGTAAATATTTCCAAAATTTTCTTCCTTTCACGTCCATGCTTATGCCCCATCACAAAGTATGTCATTTATAGAACTCATTATGCCATAACTATTAATTATTTTGAATAAAATAATCAGCATATATATGTTATATGTATCTATACATCCATATAACTGTCATGTGTATACATACATATATATTGCCTCCCCAACTATAAATTAAAAGGCATTAAGCAAAATCTATAACAATAAGTGCTATTATCTTTTTATGATTTCCTGTATGCCTAATTACATACTTTATAAGTACTTAATAAATAGTTATTAATAAATGCTTACTATATTCTCATGAGAAAAAACATAGACTGATATTCCATGAGGTCCATGTTTATTCAAAACAATCTACTATTTCAGATCTTGAGACTCTCTCTCTTCATACGTGCATAACAATACAAGGAAGAGATGCATATATTATGTTGAGAAGGACATGCAAATGCATGACTTACTGATATGTTTAAAGCATTATGGCTTAAAAAAAACAAAGGGGAAAAATGTCTTGCTACCATGCATCAGTTTGGAGTAGGGGAATATCTTGCAGTAGGAAGAAAAAAAACTAACAATTCAAGAAATATAAACTACGGTAGTGGAAATCAAAGAAAGTCGATCAAGGAAAAAAGATAAAGCTTTGATTGTAAAGAATATTGTACCTGAACTTTACTTATCCAAATGATTATCACCATTAGTAACAATTTAAGCATATCCTAAATTTGAGCATGGATTTTACAGAGGAAATATTCTCCAAGCGGGTGCAAATTTCTAGCTGTTGCTTCAGATTAGTGAAAAGTCTTCAGGTGTGCTAACACATTGTTTCACCTCTCTCCAAACTTCACTCCCTAACCCCTACATCAATTTGTACCACAGAAAAGTCTATTCAGTTTCCAGACTTATGGTAAGATCCCTCTTACAGCTCTACTCTCATTAGCGTATTGCTCTCTTGTCCCTTAGTGTTCACTCCCAAATCATACAGAGCCCACGTGGAAAGGCCAGAAACCGGAACCGAACAAGTGTCTGCACACCCGCTTTCTAAAGTCCTCGTGATTTGATCTATAATGTCCATGTGTCTAGGTGGTGATGTAACAGAGATTTTGGAGAATCTTTAAAAACTTGGACATTTCAGGGAACTGGAAAGACAAATGAAATTTCCAAACTATAACATGGAAATTGCCACTAAAATCTGGTCAGTAAAAGACAAAAAGTTCTTAAGCAAGCTAATATGAAAGAAATAGCAATGTATTTTGGTCTTTAATACTGTTGTAAGTAATACCATTTTGGAGGACCAGACTATGAAATATCCTTAGCAGATCTGCCGTATAGTTAAAGAGCCCTGCTCAATCCATTGACAGCTGCTGCATTCAAAAGAGTGAGCTCAACAGCTTGGCCAACGCTACCTACTTACCACTCTTTGGAGCCTGTGCTGAGGCTCTTCATCAGATTTCTGGCCGTTTGAAAATAAGGTTTCACTCTTTGTTCTTCAGTTTTGCTGGATCCTCAGCACTCTATCTATATCGCCTATTACTTCAACCCCTCTTGACCCTGACGGGTGACACGTTCTGACAAGGTGCTGCTGTGCAATGGTGCTGGCACTATTTTAATGATACTAAAAGTGAAACTTTATGTTAAAGGAATCTTAGAAAACGATATGTCATAGGAGGAAAGAGAGCCATTTTTTTAGTAAGTTCCCAGTGTAATTTAAGAAACTTTTTCAGGTTACTGGGAATAATTCAAGTGATCAAAATTATTAATTTTATTAATATTATTAATTGTATTATTTTCATTTTATTTAGAATTATAAGCTATATATCTTTAATTATGTCTGCTTATAATAAAATGTTTAATAAATTATAAGATAAATTGTAAGATGTTAAATGGAATAAAAATAATCACTTTAGCCTATGGGATAGCCAGAATAGAAGTTGAATATTTCCTTCCTGCTATATTGTATACATACACATGCTCTTTTTAACACGCTTGTGCATGTTGGTTAAAAAGAAATGAAGAAGAATATTCCCTGAGGTCAGTTAATCTATTTTTCCTTTATTTTGCTGCTGCTTTCAGCAAATAGCTGTTTGAAACTGTATGACCTCAATCTCCATTACCCCTAAGATACATCATAAAGGCTCTGCTTCAGAAATGTTACTCTAAGGAATGGTACAATGAGAACAGTGTTAAATATTTATGTGGGAAAAAAAGTAAAAGAGTAATGCAATCAGAAGTCTGTAGTTTCTCACTAAAATTGCTTGAAACATATATTAATTAATATCAAATTATATTTTATGAAATCAATTACACTGCCACCTTCGCTGCCCCAAGTTTTTAATTAATGCACTTCTTATAGATAAATGTTAATATCATTTATTCTAAATGACCCTGTCAATAAAAGACTCAGAGCCATCTTTAAATTATTTAAGAAGAATTAATGACATTTACCATGAATGTTCAGTTGGTGAAGCAGCCTTATCCTTTAAGTCAAAATTGTATTTTATCGAACAAAACAATTGTTCCAACTTTATCATGACATTTCCTGCAAAGCTTTCAAATAAAGTACACAAAGTATTCTTTTGTTCTTTTCACAAACTGTTGACCTATTAGATTCAAAAATATTTCTTAAAATTCTCTCTTAGATACTGAAAATAGAGATAGTTTAAAGTGAAAATGTCACTAAGTAAGTGGTTGAACATATATTATTTGTCAATGGAACAAAAGCATATGTAATAATTTGAGAAAGAAAATGCCTTAGGTGAAATCAGATCACTAAATGAAAGAACAAAGTCATTTAATTGAGTGTAGAAAAATTGTTGAAAATAACACATAACAGAGATATTTTGTCTTTTTAAAAATCTAACACCAATATTGAAAACATGCAATTGGTATACTCTACCGTTTTCTCTCATAGCTAGATAAAACAATTAATAGGAATAACATTTTCCAAAATCAGTCAAACTAGACATCTCTAGAGGCAGCTTTTAGAAGAGAATTTTCTTTTTTAACAGCTATGTGTGAGGGTAGAAAAAATGATTAATTAAGGAAAATTAATTTCAATGTTAATGCAACAAACATACTTCAGTCATTACTAATGAAATAATGAATACCTTTCTGAGGAGACTATGTCTTAGGTCCATGAAGGCAAGGCATAGCTAGCTAACAAAAAATATAGAATCAACTAAATATCTAAATCTATCTTTAATAACAGAGTCAAGTCATTATTATTATAGAAAGCATTTTTTAAATCATAGGGACATTTAGAGGAAATCACGCCACCTAATTTAAAAGAGCATAAGCTTTGGAGCAGATAGACATGCATCTGAAACTCAGCTCTGAAAGATAATTCACAGTGCCACCTTAATCAATTTACATAAACTCTCTGAGCCTTCCTTTATTTTTTTTATTTTTTTAATTGACGGATAGAATTGTATATATTTATTGCATACAACATAACGTTTTGAAGAATATATATACATTGTGGAATGACTAAATCTAGCTAATTAACAATGCATTACCTCTCATAATTATAATTTTTGTGGTGAGAACCTATGACACCCGCTCTTTCTGCATTTTTCAGGAACACAGTATATTGTCATTAACTACAGTCATCATGCTAAAAAATAGATCTTTTGAACTCTCTCTACCTGTCTAACTCAACTTTTTTAGAGTTTGTACATGAGTGAGATCATACAGTATTTGTCTTTCTTTTCCTGACTTATTTCACATAAGATAATGCACTCCAGGTTCATCCATGACAGAATTTTCTTCTTTTCACAGCCAAATAGTATTCTATTCTGTATATATACCATATTTTCTTTATCCATCCACCCATTGATGGACACTTAGGTTGATTTCATATCTTGGCTATTTGTGAAGAGTGATATAATAAACAAGGGAGTGCAGATATCTCTTTGGCATGCTGATTTCATTTCCTTTGGATATATAACCAGTAGGGAAATTGCTAGATCATATGATAGTTTTATTTTTAAGTTTTTGAGAAACTTCCAAACTGTTTTTCTTAATGGCTATTCAAATTTACAATCCCAACCACTGTGTGTAAGTGTTCCCCTTTCTCCACATCCACACCAACACTTACCTTTTGTCTTTTTGATAATAGCCATTCTAATAGGAGTGAAGTGATACTTCCTTGTGGTTTTTATTTGCATTTCCCTAATCATTAGTGACATTAAGCATTTTTTGTAGAGATGGGGTCTCACTACGTTACCCAGGCTGGCCTTGAACTTTTAGGCACAAGTGATGCTCCCACCTCAGCCTCCTGATTATCTGGGACAAGAAGTACATGGCCCCGTACCCATATATTAAGGATTTTTAAATATACCTGTTGGCCATGTGTATATCTTCTTTTGAGAAATGTCTATGTAGGTCCTTTGCCAACATTTTAATCAGTTTGTTTTCTTGCTATTGAGTGGTTTGAATCCCTCACATATTTTGGATATTATCCCATTATTAGATATTTAGATTGCAAATATTTTCCACCATACCATAGGTTATCTCTTCACTCTGTTGAAAGATGTTTCCTTTGCTGTGTGAAAGTTTTTGAATTTTATATAATCCCATTTACCTACTTGTGCTTTTGTGGTGATATAAAAAAAAATCCCATACTAATGTTATGGAGCATTCTCTTTATGCTTTATTCTAGTAGTTTCATAGTTTTGGGTGTTACGTTTAAGTATTTAATCCATTATGAGTTGATATTTATATACAATGAGAGATAATGATCTAATTTCATTCTACTGTATGTGGATATTGAGTTTTCCCAGCATAATTCATTTAACAGACTGTCTTTCCCCACTGTAAGTTCTTGGCACCTTTATGGCAAATCAGTTGGCTATAAGAACATGGATTTATTTTTGAGCTCTCTATCCTGTTCCATTGGTTTATGTGTCTGTTACTATATGTTTGTAACATATTTCAAAGTCAGGTAGTGTAATGTCTCCAGCTTTATTATTTTCACTCAAGATTGCTTTGGATATTTGGGGTCTTTTGTGGTTCTATCTGAATTTTAGGATTTTTTCTATTTCTATGAGAAATGTCACCAGTATTCTGACAGGGATTACATTGAATCTATCGATCATTTTGAGTAGTATGGACATTTTAAAAATATTAATTTTTCCAATCCATGAACACGGAATATATTTTCATTTATTTGTATCTTCTTCAATTTCTTTCTATGTTTTATGGTTTTCATTATAGAAATGTTTCACCACTTTGGTTAAATTTATTCCTAAGTATTTTATTTTCTTTTAGATATTGTAAAAAGGATTGTTTTCTTGATTTCTTTTTCAGATAGTTTGGGGTTAGTATATAGAACTTCTACTGATTTTTGTATGTTGAGTTTATGTTTTCCAGCTTTACTGAATTCATTTTTGAGTAGAGTCTTTAGGATTTTCTACTTATAAGATCATGTCATCTATAGACAGAGATAATTTAACTTCTTTCTTTCCAATTTGTATGCTGTTTTTTCCTTCACTTGTCTAATTGCTCTGGCTAGGACTATGTTGAATAAAAATGGCAAAAGTGGGCATCCTTGTCTTGTTCCACATCTTAGAGGAAAAGCTAGCTTCCAGGTTTTTCCCATTTGATATGATGTTAGCTATGAGTCTGTCATATATGGACCTTATTGTGCTAAGGTATAGTCTATGTCTAATTTGTTGAGAAGAAGAATGCTGAATTTTGTCAAATGCTTTTTTTTTTTAATGTGATGTGTCACATTTATTGATTTTCATATGTTTAACTATACTTGCATCCCTGGGATGACTCCTACTTGATCATGGTGAATGATCTTTTTAACATATCATTGAAATTGGTTTGCTAATATTTTGTTGAGAATGTTTACATTTATTTTCATTGAGGATATTAGCCTGTAGTTTTGTTTTCTTGTTGTTGTTTGTTTGTTTTGTCTTTGTTTTGTTTTGGTATCAGAGTAATTCTGGCCTTATAGAATGAGTTCCAAAATATTTCATCCTATTCAAAGTTTTTTGAAGAGTTTGAGAAAAAAATGATATTAGTGCTTCCTTAAATGTTTGGTAAATTTGCCATCAAGTCCTGGGTTTTTCCTTAATGGGAGACTTTTTATTACTGATTCAACCTCCTTACTTGTTATTAGTCTGTTTAGATTTTCTATTTCTTCATAATTCAATCTTGGTAGGTTGTATGTGTCTAGGTTTTTATCCATTTTTTTTAGGTTTTCCAATTTGATGGCATGTAATTGTTCATAGCTCTCTACGATTGTTTGTATTGTTGTGGTATCAGTTGTAATGCTTCCTTTTTATCTCTGATTTTATTTATTTGAGTCTTCTCTCTGTTTTGTAGTTAGCTAAAAGTTTGTTGATTTTGTATCTTTTAAAAAGAACTCTTGGTTTCATTGAACTTTTGTACTGTTTTTCTCGTCTCTTTCATTTATTTTTGCTCTGATCTTTATTATTTTCTTCTTTCTCCTAAGTTTGGGTTTAGTTTGTTCTTTTTTTCTCTAGTTTCTTGAGATGCAACATGAGGTTGTTTATGTGAAATAATTCTTCTTTTTTGATATAAGTGCTTATTGCTATAAAATTTCTTCTTGAAACTTCTTTTTCTGTATCCCATAGTTTTAACATATGGTGTTTACAATTTTCCTTTCTTAAGAAAAGTTTTAATTTCCTTTTTAATTTCTTCATTGGCCTATTGTTTGTTTAGGAGCACAGCCTTGCTTTCTTTACTTGAAGACATGTATAATAATTATTGGAAAGAGTATCAATAGTTTTTCATATTTAAGAAGAAATCAGTGAATGGTGGGTAATGTTACTATCTTTATTATTGAGAAAGTAAAACTGGAGATTACTCTCTTAAGGTACAAACTTAATGTAGGCTCTTATAAATTACATAAAATACCATTATATCTAAATATCATACTGAATTCTTAATCTGTCATTTGAGTTTTTAATATAATAAAAATATTGATATCAGGTGAATGGTAAATATAAATACCTATGATTATTATATTAACTTTTTAAATTTTAGGTTAAAGAGTCTAGGATAAGACCTGAGGATCAATGTATTCTATCACACAACAAATTCTTACTTATTTTGTTTCAAGACCCAGAGTCTTCACTGTTCCAAACATCCTCTGACTTAATCTAAGGCTTCCTTATTTCTCTCCCAAATTGAATCATCACAGTTGTATCCTAATTGCACTCCTATAGCCAGCTCCCCTCCATTACAGGCCATCTTCCAAATTGCTTTTGTTGTGTTGCTAAAACAGTTATTATCATTTCAGTCTCCTATTTTGTAAAATCTTATATCTTCTTGTAATTGTGGTTATAAACTACATTGTGAATGCCTCAAACTGTCCTTCCAATCCACATTTCTAACTCTCAACTCAACTTTCCATTCCAGAATCTCATTCTAGCCACCAGTAAATAGCCACCATTTCTTCAGTGGCCACAGCATCTAAGGTGCTTTTGCATGTACTTAATCCTCTTCTTGGAATGCATTCTCCTACATGTTTACTATATCTCCTAAAGTCTCAGCTCAAAATTCATTTTCTTTCAAGTCTTCCCCTATCCCTCCTTCCACAGAAAAGAATATTTCCTTTCTGTGTACTACTACAAACTTGTTTTCAGAATGCCACTATATTTCTCAGTGCACGAAATAGATGTATCTGCCCATGTTTCTCTTCCTTGTTGTACTTAGGCAATCTTTAAGAGTAGAAGCTGTGTCTTATTCACCCTTATACTGCTATGTGCCATAATTTCTATCATATGATAGGAACATATTCAGTAAGTGCTATGTAATGAAGGAAGGGGGAAGAAAATAGAGTCATGTTTTGATCCATTATATCTACTCCATGTTTAAAAAGCTATTCATTATCTCCACTTCTGTGTTCTCATTATCTCCACTTCTGTGTTCTCATAATTATATTTCAAGCCTCTGTAATTCTGGTAAAATTATATTTGTCCCCAAATCACCCATGCTTGCTAGGTATAAACCTTTTATCAAAACTGGTATTTTGGACACTTCAGTTTAGGTTAAGTATAAGCATAGAGACAGGAGACAGGTTAGAGTTGCACTAATTATAATCTGCTATCCTCAGTAGGTAGTTCTCCCACTTTCATCTTACTTCTTACTATTTGATATGCAAGTATAAGATATAGAGTGCAGAATGTAAAACTATAATATAAAATGCAGAGATTATAAAGAATAAGGTATATAGAGCATAGGTATTATAGAGTAGTTGAAAGCTCTTGGAATTGGCCTTTTTGGGTTACACTGTAGCTTCATCATTTACTAGCTCAGTGATTTGGAGTAAGTTCCTTAATCTCTCAGCCTCAGTCCTCTACAAATGATGAAAATGGTAATTAACTATCATATGGGATTTCTATGATCATTAAAAAGAAAAGAAAACATGTAAAATTCTCAGAATAATGCCTTGTACATAGTACGTATTCACCAAATATGAATTGCTATTTTCATTATTCACAGAGTTTCTTAATTTTAACTTTGGTTATCTTGCCATATATCCTCATTTTGTACTCTTCCATTTTTGGTACCATTTTCCGTTTGGTGATCCAACTTGTCTTTGTACTTAGATTTTTAAAACAGACTTTGAGTAGCAAATGTAAAGTGCAATAAAATCAGCACCTATGTGATTAATAAATGTTTTTACTCTTTATTCAGATATGTGTGTATCTTGTAGATACTATCTCAGTTAAATTTGACAATGTTAAGTGCCAACATTAGGCAGCTATTATAATCTAGACAATGACCAGGGAGACATAGGGCAGATATGACTTTGTACTTACATGCTTGTATCAATTGACAGACATATTGAGGGAGAAATTTAACATGAGTATTTGGGATAAAGAAACATAAAGATCCTCTAAATTATATAACTATCATTTTTATTTCTTTAGTCTAAAAATTTGAGTTTAATATTTTTATGAATATTTTTACCTTATACTCTTTGCAAATTTAGCTCAATTAGTTGCTTAAAAATGCTTTTTCTTCTTTGAGTTATGTAATATTTAATCCATGAAGTACATGAGACCAATGAGTTAAATAAAATGGCCTAAACAATTTTCATGGTACTATATATGTATGTGTACCATTTAATAACTAATTTGAATTATATGTTTGAAGTTTCTGGTAATAACCCATTACAACTGTATTTTTAAAATTTCTATATTTATACAACTGTTTAATTCTCATGAGGTACTTAAATGTTTTACACTTTGTGGTCAACCTTGAGCTCAACATAAATGTGCTTCTGAAATTTTATGCTAGCTGGATATGGTAGTTGTCCTTTATTTTAGATAGCTTAATATATCAGAACACGGGTTTAAATCCAGTACTTGAAATTGTAACATATTTCTGAATATTTACTAATAAAATCTATCAACCTTGTGAAATATTATGACACATAACAAATGCATTGAAAGATATTTCATTAATGAAATGTGATGAAATATTGATAAAATGATGACTTTTTATTAGAATTTGGAACCTCTAAATATTTCTCATTGTTTTAAACATAATAAACAAAGCACTGATTTTTATAGGAAAATAGAATCTCAGACTAGACCACATCCTTTAGTTATGATTGAAAATAGACATTTTTATAGAAATTATATTTAATTAAAAGCCTAATTACTTATGATATCTTAAAATTATTTTACTAAACCAAATGTTTAATTTTAAAATTATATTTTCTTTAGCATCTGATTCTAGTTAGCAATGAAATTTCTCAAACAAAATTGTGTCATTCTCAAGGATCTAAAAAATTCAGTGATGATCCAGCAATCACGCTGTTTGGTATTTATCCCAATGAGTTAAACACTTATGTCCACACAAAAACCTGTGCATGAGTGTTTTTAGCAGCTTTATTTATAATTGCCAAACTTGGAGGCAATCAAGATGTCCCTCAATAGGCCAGTGGATAAACATATTTTGATACTCATCATATAAGAATGTACTATTTACCCATAAAAAGAAGTGAGCTTCCCAGTAGTGAAAAGACATGAAGGAAATTGAAAATGTGTGTTGCTAAGTTAAAGAAGCCAGACTGAAAGAGCTGCATGTTGTATGATTCTATGATAATTATATGGCATTCTAGAAAATGCAAACCTATGGAGAGAATAAAATGATTAGTGGTTGCCAGGGTCTGTGGAGTAGAGGTGGGAATGCGGTGAATTAGGTGGGGCACATGGGATTTTTAGAACAGTGAAACTAAACTATTAATATTTTGCATGATAATGCCATGGTAGATACATGATATTACTCGGTAAAACCCTTAGAATTGTATAAGACAAAGAGTAAACCTTAATATAAACTATAGACTTTAGTTAATACTAATATATTAATATCAGTTCATCAATTATAAAAAATGTACACACCAATGCAAAATGTTAATAGGAAAAACTGTGGGTGTGGGAAGGATATGGCACTTTCTGTACTTTCTGTTCAATTGGTTTTTGCAAATTCAAAACTGCTAAAAGAAAATTCATTAATTAAAAAACAAACAAACGAATCAACATGTGAGGTTGTGCTAAAGACAATGTGAGTCTTTAAGGGATGGGAAAGACTGCTATTATTCTCTTGAAGTGAAAGAACAAGGTAATTCAGGTTATTGAGCCAGATATTTTTTAAAGAATCAATATAATTTTGTACTTATCAAAATATTTTCATATTCATACAATAAACAACTGTGCATGAAAGACAAATATGAATGTTAGCTAAATTTACACAATTAAAAAATGGAAGAGTAATTTTTACGCAGCTTCATAATTGCTACTTGCATGGTCGCCCATTTGCTTGTTACATGAAGGTGTTCTTAGAAACTTGTTCTCCTGTAATTTTGTTCTTCATCCAATATTGAAAAAACAAGACTACAAGATTTTCACAGTCTAGGAATATTTATTCTATTATTTATCTGAAAAATATGATTTTGTTTTTATAATATGTACATACCCATGCAACCGAATCTCATTTCTCTCTCATTATATTTTGTATCTTAAATAGCATTCTCCGTGAACTTGTAAGGTGTACTGTAAGAGGCTATCAGAAGAATGCTTTCCATAGCTTTTTCTCATTTAATCTTTCTCTGCTTTAAAGAGTATAGTGCATACCTGGTGTGATAGCTTTTATAAATCACAAAAGAAAGCTTACAATGTGATTGATATTTTAAAAACATTTCATCACTGAGATATCTTTTTCTACCTAGAAAAAATGTCAGCACCTTTATAAGTATATTATCTCCCGATTTTCTAATCAAAACAATCCAAGCTGGGAGACAATAAGGAGCTGTTTAAAACAATGTGTATTGTTGTAATGCATTTTAGTTAAATCATATGCTAGGTGCAGAAAACAAAAAAAAGGTCATTTCGGTGAAATCTGAACTCATGTAATCGGCATGCATCTTTATATTCCACACACTTTGTTAATCATTGACTGAACAACATCGTGACTGGAGCCAACTGACAGGAATTTTAACCTGATTAAATGCCCCAGTATGCCTTAATACCTTTAAATGGAATTTTTATGGCCTGTTCTGCACGCATATTATTAATACAGTGCCATCTAGAAAACCACAGACACGCATAATAGCTCATCAATTTGTAACTAAGCACTTTTGACCTTGAAAAATCAGCTGTCTTTCAGATTAATGTAGTTACATTTTAGGTAGAAAAAGAAGCCATAAAATTATCATGCTTATTTTTGTAACATGTCAGGATGAGAATTAGGAATAAGGTCCCTGCTGATGGCTTCTTATTGATATTGCCGCCAACCTCTGACATCTGAATTAGAAACTCTGAGACCTCATACTAATAAAAACCCACTTAAACATTAAATTTCAGCTAAAGGGATGCATAAAATACACTGCTGACAAGTGGAAGGGGTTGAGTATAAACTGTCATCCCCACTGATGTTCACATTCCTCAGAAAATTAAAGGAAAGAAAAAGTCCCTAGATTTTTCCTCTTGCACACACACAGATGCATAATAATAATAAGCATAAATAATAAACATAATTAGTATAAAAGAAAAGCTCATCATTAACATAGCAAAGTAATACTAGTCAATGATCAAAAATGAGTAATAAATAAAAAACACACCAAATCAACATAGAAGCAAATTGGAAAATAGAAATTATCTTTTATTTGAGAAAAATTATATCTGGAGTAAATATGCAATATTAAATGAGCTGGTAATTTTACCAAGTATAATTTTTATACCTAATGTCAATTTAATTATTTCAAAAGCTACAAAATGGACTTATATGCTCTACCATCTAAAACAGATCACTTAAGAAAATTTAGACTATCTGACCATAAAGGTACTATTTATTTTACCTTTAAATTAGTTAGTTAATATCAAGAAAGATTAAAGATTTGGAAGAATGGAGAGAATTTCTAGAAGCATATAATGCAGGAATAAACCATCTCTATAATACAGTCTACCCATCAGAACGATGAACTTCTTAAATAAAATCTGGAGTTTCTGCTGGGTGACAGCAAGTTCCTGCCTTCTATCTTTCTAATAGCCTTAGTGAAGTTTTATTCCTTATAATATTTAGTTAATTTATAAGCCAGCTCAAATGTATGTATATATGTATTTATTTTGAAAGTAGTTAATCAATATATTCCTTTTCCTCCAAAAAATATGAAATATGCCATGGTACAATTAGGAGGAATTATATAAGGCTGGGATCTGATTGCTTTTAATTTTAAAACAGCATATTCAAAGAGACTACTATTCAAAGCAAAGTATAGCAAGAATGGAAAAACAAACACCACATGTACTCACTATTAAACTGGAACTAATCAATCAACATTCATGTGTACATATGGCAGTAAAACTCAGCGAAAAACAAGCAGGTGGTGGGAGGGAGGGAGGGACAGGTAAATTCACACCTAACGGGTACAGTACACACTATCTCGGTAATGGGCACACTTATAACTTTGACTCAAATGGCACAAAAGCAATTCATATAACCAAAACGTTTGTACCCCCATAATACTCTGAAATAAAAAAAAGAGAGACTACTAAAAAATAAAGATTGTTCTCAAAGTTTGATTAGCACTAGACCTCTCTCAGTACTATCCTAGAATAAACCATTATAATAGTCAAAATGTTCTATGTCACTGGACACTAGAGAAGGGTCACATCCTTGCTAAAAATGAAATATTCACTATGATGAGGGCTTGCCACAAATGAGAGTGGCATGATGGATAAAAGGAAATTAGACTAACAATAAGTAAGGTGTGTCTTTCCTACAATGTCACTAACATCTCCTTGATTGCACAAAGACTGCAGGTGAGGACTTCTGAACATGTGGGACTAAAGCAAATAAGGGTCTGGTAGTGACGGTGCCGACCACAACCACTGGGCTTCGGACAATGTTAGAGAGGATAACCTGGTTTACATTAAGAATATTGACTCAGGAAGGCACAGACCACATGAAATTATTTTTAAACATATAAGAAATTGTAAAAATTTCAAAGAACTGTCTGATCCTTCCCACTGTGATAAGCTGGACACATGGTTTAATGCAAAGGTTCTACTGAATTAAGAAAGAGATAAAGAAGTCCATGTTATATCCACTGCATAAGAGAGAGAATAAACACAAAATTTTTCATTGATCTGTCATACAAAGCTGACAAATCAAAAAATCCTGAAAATTATAGTAGCACATTGGATCCAGCAGTATGGTAAAAACTAATGTAACATGATTATGTATGCTTTCTTCAGGGAATGTAAAGATAGATCAATCCTGGATGGCTATTAATGAAATTAAGCACATTAACTCAACCACAGGTTAAAGAAAAAAATTATAATCTCAGTATTTACCATAAAAGAAACCATTTTCAAAAATCTATCATTATGTATGTCCTAAATTTTGTTCATCTAGTAGACAAAGATTACAATGATATTTATTTAATGCAACAAGAAGTGCTCTTATGAACTTAATAGTAAATGTTATGTTTAACAATAAAACGTCAAGGCAGGCTTCTTAATATTGGTTTAATGGAGACCATCAACTCTATCATTTATGTGAATATTTTAGGGATAGAGCCCATAATATTATCAGATTTCATTTATTTAACTAAAGAAAATCTGAAAACCGTTGACCTACAGGCATGATGCTTGGCAACAACACCAACTACAGATTTTGATAAAAGGAGAGAGGGAGAGGAAGAGAGAGAGAGAGAGAGAGAGAGAGAGAGAGACTGGAAAAGAGAAAAATAATCATAAACATTTGTAAATAATATGATTAAATCTAAAACTCCTCCAAAGAAGATAAAGAACCTCTTTAATGTGCTGTTTTGATTAAATTCTGTCATTGTTTCTAAGGTGTGCATGTCTTTATATACCAGCATTTGAATATACTGGAAGTACATGCAATTCAAAAGAGTAAAAATTAGTCAATTAATAATAACCTTAAAAATATAGTTATTATATACAAAAAGAACAGAAAATATTTTATTGAGGGGACTAACTGAACATTTCAATAAATAGAGAGGAGTCATGCTATTGATTTAGAATATCAGATATTAAAATATGTCTGTTCAACTGATATGCATCTAAAAATATAGCATACTCATACATACCTCTAAAATGTGAGTTTTCTTTTTTGTTGGCAATTAAGCAAATGACATAACAATTGTACATAAAATTAGGATAAAATATATTTAAATTAGAAAGGGAAATGATAAAGTATTTCTCCTAGAAGATAGTAAAACATTTTATAAGCTACTGTACTACTATAATTAAAACAGTGTAGTGCTAACATTAAAACAGGCGAGCAACAAACAGAGCAGAGGTAGATACCATTATACAAACAAGCTAACAAATTAAAATAAAATTCAATTCAATTTCTGTCTCATACCCCAAACTCAAATGTCAGAGTTATTAATGGTTGGCATGTTAAAAAATAAAAAGCAAAAATGAAAATATAGATTTTTGTAAAATAATAACTTGGCGTAGAGATGACTTTTTGATTCCTAAAATATTTGATTCCTTCTATATTGCTTATTTCAAGTTTTGATATTCTCTAATATCCCTCTGAGTAGTCAAATAATAAATATTTCAAATATCTCATGTTTTTAACTTTATTTCTGCTGTTTCTGCAGCCAATTTCATATTGTGAGAATTCTTCAAAAGCTGGTGATTCTCACTGATTCATATGCGGGCATAGATTCAACACTGTTGGTGATTTGGAAAAACCTCCTCAACGTAAGTGAAATAGACTGTGTGCTGGAAGCCTTAAATGCAAAGGCTGATTATGAGGAGCTTGTCTGGGGTAAATCCCAGCTGAATTTTCTTGTCAATTCTTCCTATTGAAAGGGATTTTCATTCTGGATTCAGGGCCACCTTATCTATCTTGGAGGTAGGAGTCACACACAGATTACCCTTTTGCCTCTCTGGTCCTAGTGCTCTCTCTAATCCTCTCTCTGCAAATTCTCAGATTTATTGAGAGGGATGTCTTTTGGATATCAATATTTACTCTTTAAAATGAGGGCAGTTATTTTATGAACATTTGATAAATTCTTCTATTTACTCCCCAGACCCACACTTGCTTCCATTCCCAACACTCTCTCATCCCAGCATCATCCCAAGGATTTCACTGGAGACTCTTTGATGAAAGTGAGGGATCTTTCTTTAACTTTTATTTTGTCAGGTGTCCCTGATCTCTATATAATCTCTTATTAATATTAATCTGATATAATTAGTTCAATATCTCAAGACATTCTTGAGATAATGGGTCATTGGGTCACTAATTGGTCACTAATGGGTCACTAGTGATTGTCTTGATTTTGGACAGTCATAATATGTTTGCTTTTATTTTATATTCTTCTGGAATTTCAAAGAAACTCCAGAAAGAGAGACCATATCACACATAGATGTTTCAACATTAATCTCAGAGAAACAGGAAACAGAGATCATTCTAAACATAATAACAAAAGCAGAATTATTTTTAAAATACAGTATTTGATCACATAATTTAAAATTTCTTTGCATCAAAACTAAATGATGAAAATATTGTGAAGGCCTTAAACAAATTAAAAGACAAATGATTAAAAAATAAAAATTATAGAACAGTAATGGATTAATGATTTAATACTCTTCATATGTAACTGAAATTTTAAAATAATTATGAGAAAGGCAAAACCATAGTTGAAAATAGACACAGTGTACATACTAATGATGAAATGCAATGGCCCACAACATACGAACGATGTTCAACAAAAGTAGCAAACAAAGCAATGTAAATTAAGATAATGAGTATCTCTCCACACCCCCTTTTTATTTTTGCCTAGAAACCCAGGAAAGTAGATTTAAGAAGAAATACAAATATCCTGAAACAAAAAAAGGTAGTGGGAGACTGGAGTTCTCCTACACTAGCAGTGAGGTTGAAAATAAGAGAAACTTCCTGGAGGTCAATTTAAAATGATCCTTAAAGTAATAGTTAAAAACACATAAAGAAATAAGGCCACTTTTAGAAATCCTTTCTGAGAAAAAATATATCAAATCAAGTAAGATGTAAATATAAGGATGTTTACTGCAGCATTGATATTAAATACAGAAAATAATTAAAAATTTTAAAAAAGATTACAGATAATTAGGAATGGATGCGTATATTAAGACACATGTATACAAGAAAAGTGAAAGCTCTATGCCCATTTACTGACCAATAAAACCATCTGATGTATTAAGTGGAAAAGTTACAGAGTTATTAGTATGATTATGTTGATGTTACACACATATGCTATTTATTTGGATATATATGTGACATATACATGTGTGTATGCATGTATATGTACATAGAAAATGATGTGGATGTTTATAAATCAAAATATTCATAATAGTTACCCTCTGGAATCAGATAATTTTTTTTTATATTTCACTTCATTCTCAGATTACTTTGCAGTTAACCAAATATTAATTTTATAATTCTCCAACTAGAATAACTTGTCATATTTTAAAAAATGAGAAGTAGAAAAGTCATTTCAGTTATAGAGAAAATTATCTTCATTAGAAAAATAACTAATAGTGTATATAAAGTATATGGCATTGAAAGCTATTTTTTTTTGTTTTAAGCTAAAGGAAGCTTATTCTTGTTACCCCATATTTTGATTACAAGTATTTCTGTTTTTAGGTTTATTCTATCAGATAAAAGTACCTCTCTCTGACCCCCTGCAACCATCCTTAGAAATAGGCCAGCAATTCTGAGTTGTAATAACACTAAGTTTTCCCACCTTTTCTTCAAATTTTCTAGCACATTTTAATAGTCAGATATAATTTAGGCTGTATGATACACAACTGGGTTTTGAAAAGCTTACGTGCTATAATGATTAGGCACATTTTATTTTATTATTTTTTGTTATTTGGTATACTTTATTGGATAATGCTAAATTAGCCTGTTTAACTTTTTCATAATGATCCATATTAACTTTGTCTTGAAACAGCTATATTGCTCACTAATTGAGAAAGTACAATTGACAATATAGTAATTTTAGTTTTGCTAATAACTTCTAACACCATAAAACAAATGAAAAGGTGTTCTATCAAGTTAATAAAATGAATTTATAATAATATTGACATTTTACAAAAATTACATTTGCAAATTATGATAATCACTCTATACTTAAATTTTAACTGAATGAAACACTATAATACTTTCTGTGTATGAAGGCTATTTTTCCTATTTATGAGAACATTTTAACCTTCTTCACAGGGCTATACATAACTTGCAACCAGTTATAATTTTTATTGATTTTGAGAATATCATATTGTTTTAGAAAGTGCTGGTAGGCAATCTCCAAAGCTAAAGCAAATATTCCATTGATTGCTTAAAGAAAGCTTAGTCATTTCTCATTCTCTTGCATTCTCTCTGCAATTAAATATGAACTCTGCACTTCAAATGTTTATGCTTTGATTGATTCTCCCGTCTCTCTCCTCTCTCAAGCACACACATACATGCACACACACACACACACACACACACATGCATACACATATACACCCCTCACACACAGACATTTCTTTTGGTTTGGAACATTATGGAAGACATCATGGTTGAACTCAGAAGATTTAGTGTATCGTGGCTGATCTTTGGAGGTTTGTGTGTGTAGAGATACTACAGTCTACCATCTACCATCTACCTCTCCTATTTCTTGAGCTGCCAGAAGTGTTGACTGCTGATGGCTCAACTCTGATTTCCAGTGACCTCGTTCAAATTTGTGTTTCCCATGGGCACCATGCCCTCAATGACTGGTTGATGCAAAAATACAAGCCTGGTTCCCTTTCCTCAATACGAGACATCTCTGAAAGGCCATCTCAGCTTAAGAACACCCAGCAGGATTGATCAGCCAAGCCCTTTTTAACTGCATTACAGTTGTTGCCTTTTTCTGCCCATTCTGCTGTCCCTGCTTCCTTATAGGTATTGTTGCAGATATCATACCCCAATAAACTTCTTATAAACACATCTTAAACACATCTTAGTCTCAGGGCCTATTCCTGGAAAATATAATATCTAAAACAGTCTGTGATTTTTTAATTTTTTAAAAAGTATTTAACTTATATTTTGTTTCCTGTAGCATCTTTTCAAAAGTCTTTTTATACTGGGTAACATGACAAACTACCTTAAGTTTTCCACAGTGCAGAAACCATCCATTTTACACAGACAATTGAGGAAGAAAGTTGTTTGGAGCCACATGAATGAGTGAATAAAGCAATCATCTTAATGATTATCACCAAATGGATCCATCCCATTGCTGATAAAATGGAAATGATAGTCACTGTGCATCTATTCCTATTACCATATATACAGCCAGATGAGCTATGATTCTATTAGTTCCCAGGCTCATTAAGGTCAAGTCAGGTTACCATTCAGGAAGAAAATATAATGGAAAATCATGCTGCTACAGCACTATTAATGATTCATTAGGTGACATTCTACCCTCTGGATGTTCATGAAATAATCTAAATCCAGAGTGTCATAGCAGCTACACCAAAGCCATGACACAATAAAACAGAAGAAATGTTATGCCAAGTTATACTGGTGGATAATCTAGCCTAAAATACTATGTACTTTTTGTCAGTGGTGTTGAGGATAGATGAGATTTTTTTGAAAATTCAAAATTACATGTAATTTAAAATTACATGTAATATGTATCTGGTTGTCACAAATTAACCTAAAATTTTGTTATGTTTTTATTTTCAGTTTATAGTCATAAAACCTGTATACTGATTATGCTTCTTATAAAGAAATACTTCATTTTACCCAGCTCTAAGGTCTTTCTCCAAACTACAATGGTTCTAATTTCAGCATATATATTTGGTTTTCATCCTAATAGGAACAGGTACTTAGTAGCATAATAATAATAGTAGGCTTTTATACAATGTTTGCAATATGCCAGACACTATTCTAAATTCTTTATATATTTGAAATCATACTATTACTATCCCAACTTTATATACAAGTAAACTAAGCCTAAGAGTGCTTTGGTGACTTGTTGAAGTTACACAGCTAGTATTAATAACTGTCAGAGGTAGGATTTTATACCAGATATTCTGACTCTAAACTTATTATTGGGACTGATTTTGTGCTTTGTAATAAACTAAGCACTGGAGAAAGATATAGAAGTGAAAACTTAGGGGTTCAAAATATTCTAGGTTAAGAGCTGAGCAAATTAACGATTAGATAGTTCATGCTGCAGATTTATTTACACTGGATGCTAAGACATCTTTGGGGTCAAGAAAGCTTCCAGGAGAAATAAGTTTCGACCCTATCTGGAAGAGGCTAAGGGGTGAAGAGTGAAGTAGAAAAGGTATTTGATGCACACAAATTATCTTGTGCAAAATTATCGATGCATGTCAGCATATGGCATTTAGGGAAATACAAGTAGTTTGATATGGATGGAATAAAGGGCCTTGCTGGGTTGCAGTGGGAGGGGTTCAGCATGAGAGGTAGGAACAATCATTTTATCAAGGGTCTTTCATGCCATGTAGCAGACTGTGGCCTAATCTACCCCCAAAGAAAGGTAAATGCTTATTTACATGGCGGGTATATACTGGGGCCTTATTTCTACTGACTCCCTCACAGATGACGTTATAGGTTTCCATGATTGTGGCACTGAGCATGGATAGCTTAAATGACTTTGTGACTAACGATTGTCTAGTTAATGAAAAGAACAAAGATACAATCTTATTTTGGAGGTGGCTAGACAAACCTCATGGACTTGATGGGTTAAGAGCTGTGGAGTACCTGAAACTTTTCTAATGAATAGAAATAGTAAAATAACTGAATGAAACAAAAGGAATCCTCAAATGGATAATAAATAAAAGAGAAAAGGCAGTAGTGATGGAAAATCTCTACGATTTTTGCAAGCTCTAGTTGTGAAGCTGTAATATTTTTAGGCCTGTAACATAGTGAGAAATTCTGTATTAAAAATTCTGGCATAGGGTCCAGATGTTATGGTAGTTAATACAGATATTTAAAGATTTACCGGTTAAAATGATGACGCACCACTCCCTCCCTCCTTTAAGTCAGTAAAAAAAAAAGTGCTCTAGATTTGTCAAAGAGGAATTTAATGAAGGGTGCTCATTAGAAAGCTGAGAAGGGCTGAGAGAGCAAAAAGGGGACAGTGAAATAACTCGGAGGTTGTTAACCATAGCAAGCAGCTAATATTCTCAGGCAAGGGAAACGAAGTTTGAGATTGTTGTGATCACAGCTCAAAATATCAGATAAGGAACTGGTCATAATGGCAGGATGATAAAGCCTGAAGCCTACATGGAAGCCATGCTAAAGCTGTCACTGAAGCTGCCGTTTGGTTGGTCCTAGGACTGCCTGGAAGGGCAGGGTGCCGAGATTTCTAAAGGGATGCTTAGAACTAGGTTTGAGACTGAGGAAGAAACTCTACCTTACATTGTCTGGAACTGCTGAAGGATGTTGGAATTAACTGCTGCCTACTGCTGCTGGAAGGACACAGTTCAGGGACAATGACCTACCTGAGGTATGCTCATAAAAGCCCCTGAAACAGAGTCTCTCTTCTCCCTTTATTCTGACTTCTAATCTCACTCTAGTGCTTCATGGCAGAACCCAGCTGGAAGTCAACAGCAAAGAAGTCTAGGAAATGCAGTCTGAGGATTTGAGGTTTGCAGACCCCTAACACACATAACAAGAACACAGGAGGATAAGAATGGAGGCTGAGAGCAAATAAGCAAATTGCCAGAATAGTAAAGAATAAAGCCTGAGAGCCAAGAGACTGCCACTCCACAACGGACACACAAAACCACATAACCAGAGATCACATTCATAAGGTAAAAAGACAACGTAGGGTACTTCTACCACTTTTATGAGCTCTCCTAACACTACCAGCTGTGGTGTATTTCTGCTCTTTTTTTTTTTTTTCCCAAGAAAGGTAAATGCCTGTTTACACGGTATGTATCTGTGCCTTATTTCTACTAACTCCCTCATAAATGGTGCCATGGGGCCCCATCACGGTGGAGCTGAGCAGGCATACCTTAAATGACTTTGTAATTAACAGCCATTTGGTTAATGAAAAGAGCAAGGACACAATCTTATTTTGGAAGTGGCCAGACATGCTTCTTGATACATGATGAATTAAAAGCAATGGAATACATGAAACTTATTTCATGAATAGAAACAGTAAAATAACTGAGTGAACCAAAAGGAATCCTCAAGTGGGCAGGAAATAACAGAGAAAAATCAGGAGTGGTGGAATACCTCACACACCTATTCACCATTTCAGAATCATTAGACTGAAAGAAAAGTAAATATAATAGTAATTGTATCAGAAAAGTCAAGAAGCAAGCTGATGATTCTGTACTCTTTTCTTTATCCTTTTTTTTTTCTGTGAGGGAGGAGAGATTGCTGATTTTCTTTTGACTTCACAATCTTGCTGAGATTTTTTGTTTGTTTCTTTCTTTGTTCTTATGTCTGTCTGTTTACTGCTATTCTTCCAGTACCTCATCCATTTCCTTCAAGTAGGGTAGAAGATGAGAGGAGGTGGTGGAATTTAGACACTGTTAAAATTTGATAGATCTTTTGTGTACTAGTAACTTTATTTCACTTTAAGGAACTAAATTCTTTACAGCTACATAGACACAGACATATGTATACACACATATTTGTATAGAGACATAAATGCAATTATTACATATATACTTTATATATAGTGCAGCCTTTATTGTAATTTCTTTTTTCTTAGCTCATCTCTCTTCCTATTCTGTCTGCCTATCACCACTGCTACCTTCCAGTTATTTCTCCATGCTCATATAATTCAATATGGATATATATGAATAATGTCATTTTTATTAATGTATGATTGCATTACACATAACTGAGTTGCATGAGTTTCTCATATATTTTAGAATTTGATCCCTTACCTGATACACGGTTTGCAAATATTTTTTCTATTCAGTAGGTTGCCTTGATATTCTGTTGATTGTTTTCTTTGCTGTACAAAAGCTTTTTTAAAAATTCTGGAGAAGCTTAAAAAAATAACATAAATTTAAGCAACCATTCTCCTGTCGATGACAAGAATATTGTTCTTGGTATTACAAGCAATGCTACAATAAACATCCTTGTTATCATTGCTTTCAAGTCTAAGAGAAAATTTTCTAAGAGTAATATTACTGCATTAAAATATATTGATATTTTTAATTTTAATAGATATTGCCAGACTGGTCTCCAAAAGGCTGTTAACAATTCACATTCACTGTCTACGTGGGTGTAACATTTCACCTTAACCCAACCAGCAATAGACTCCAGACATTAACAACTTTTTCTGTAATCTGCATTATAATTGTTTTTCAAATCTGGCATATACTTATCAAATATTTGTGATATATTTTCTATACAAATGTTTTATATAAATATTCATATATTTTTATAAAATTATAGCATCCTCTAATTTAATATTTATTTTTATACACAAGCATTTAATCTATGTAAAATTATTTTATATGACAGAAGACTGGAACCAATTTTTATCTTTTCTATTGTTTAGCCAGACATTCCAGTATTTTTTGTTTAACAATTTCATTTCCTGATATGGCACAAACCCCTCCACAAGTATATATATACAACACACACCCAACAAAATCTTTTGAATGTTTGTGTATGTGCATGTGTAATTTTCTGGAATACATGTGATTTTTACAAAAATGTTTTACTATTTTGTCCAATTCCCTAACAATTCCTACTGAGTCTCTAACTGGAATTATACCATTAATATTTATTGTAAATGTACACTAAATATTATTTTGAAACATAAATATAAATTTGAGAGAAGTTTTAATTTTATGATAGTAAGCTTTCCATCTAAAAACATCATATAATTTATTCATACCTTATTGTATGCCCTTCATCGAGAGCTCATAGTTTTATTAAATTGGACTATTCCTGTCTTACGAAACTTATCAACAACTATTTCATCCACTTATAAACTTTATATGCTTGAAAATAAAAGCTTTATTTTTTCCATGAAAACTGAATTCATTATTTTATATCATTTCCTATGTTTTTCATCTGTCTGCAGATTACTTCTTTTTTGTTACATCAAGGTGTGATTCCTCCCATTTTCTCTTTGCTTTAAGTTGGAAAGTTTATTGTTTCCTCATTGTAATAATGGGAACGTTCCCATATCTGTTATCCGATATAGACAAATATTTCTCCATTTTTATTTGAAAATGACATACTTTCCCCATCTAAATGCACTATCTTGCCAAGATACTTTGTTTCCTCTCCCCTTCTACTTCACAAATGTAAATTTAAAATATTCTGATATTCCCTTCTGCTTGCAACCTTTCTGTACCCACTCCTACCTTTCCTGAATAAAACTTTTTGAATGATTTCACTTCTCCACATTTGTCCCTGTCTAGCTTATATCAGTCAGCTAATTTCCAGACAATTTCTTTTTATCCATGTAGTTTTAATTTTAATCGTGTGTGTGTGTGCAGAGACAGAAAGAAAAAAAAATAGAAATGAGAAAAAAAGATATGTTAGAAAAATCAAAGAGCATTGCTTCCCATTATTTCTTTTTTCTTTGTCTTCTATAGCAAGTTCTAAACTATTTCATTTATTGTTCACTTACCCTTTTTTAAAAATTGTTTTTCTCAGATGTAATAAATGCTTGTAATTCTTCAAATGTTGTAATTCCAACCTGACAGATAATATATCTATATCACATCTATCCTGGCTATAAGATTCTTGGGTTAGAGTACTTTTCTCCTTATAATTAGCAGATGCTATTTTGCTGACTTAAGGCTTGCAAAATTATACATAAAACATCTGAATTTTTTCCTTTATTGTAACTCTTATTGTAACCTAAAGTTAGTAAAAATGTTCTCTTTCCTTTTAGAATCTAGGGATTTTTAAGATATGTCTTATTTTTAATAAACTTGTCTTCTGTTCCCTCCACTATTTCTGTTTTGTTGTATATATGTTATCACTGATCTGACAAATCTTCCTGTTTCCAATTGCTGGGCATTCTTAGATAAGTTAATCTGTGCTGTCTCACTGGGTCTCTATATTACCGTGGAGTCCTGCTGAGAATAGACACTGAAGCAGGCCCTACTGTCGTAGTCCAGGAGACAGGTCACTGGTTCTGCCAAAGCACAAGAACGAAACCTCCATGACTTGTACCTTCTCGTCATTCTCTCTCAAGTTCAAGGGAAGAGGTGAATCACCGCATCTACTCCTTTCCCTTCCAAGCTTCCTGAGCCTCTTCTGGAAGTTGCAGAGTTGCCAGAAATATCAGACACATAGGATTATGTTAGCTTTCTTTCTGAGTTTCTGTAGACACCTACAGGACTCATCTGTTCCTTACACTTGGGTTTCCAACACTAGCTATGAGGAAACAACGCAGTTCAGAGAAAAGAACCCAAATTCTCATTGGTTCACAGTCTTAAAGGGTCTTAGCAGCTGTTTTGCTGTTGAGAGGCTGATAGTGTGGAATTAGTGTGGAAAGGTTCAGGTCACTGTGACTCTCCCTTTACGTAATTATTTATGTGGCCATCTAAAAGAGTATTAGATTATATGTTGATCTCTTATTGAAACTACTTTCTAAAATACATATTTTTAAAACACAATTATTCATAAGTAAAATATTGTACTAATTTATTTCATTCCTATATGTAAGGACAGATAAAGAAAAATTATATATGTATAATGATATATAAATATATATAAACTTGGTGATTAATTTATAGCTAAATTTCAGTTTCTTAATCTGTAAAACAGAGTCAATATCTCCTCTCTTGGAGAGTTGTGGGGTGTGTTGGAGATGATAGATACAAAGCAAGATGCCTCTGAGATGGCTCTTGATAAACATTGACTGTTATTTATCTTCATTTCTATTAGCATAAATCATAACAAAATGAAGGAAATTAGTTTACGTATTTATATTCACAGTGAATGTAAGAATATAATGTTTAACTGCTTCTTAAATATTATTATGTAATGAGTATGTCCAGTTATTGTATAATATTTGGTGACGACAAAGGTTAATAATACAGGGTTTTAGATCTCAAGGGTTTGAGGTTCATGATGGAGCATATAAATTTCTAATTTAGAAGCCTCCAAATTATTACTTACAGAATAATATTTAATACTTTTAGATTTTAATAACCTCCAGATACAGACCTAAGTACTTGTTTGTGTATGTGTGTTGTGAATGTATGTGTACATATATACTGACAACAAATCTTATGTAATAACAGGTACTATTATAACTTCTATTACCTCCACTTCACAAATGAACCAACTGAGGCGCAGAAAGATTATCAGAGAGATTATCACTTACCTAAGTTTCACAACAGATAAATGACAGAAAATCTAGTTTTTGAACTTAGATATCTGGCTCTAAAGTTTACACTGTGAACTATTTCATTCACCCTTAAGAAAACAGAACATATACATAGACTTAGAACATAAAGTCTTAGAGATTGAATGAATTGCCAAGCATGACCCAGCTAGTCAAAATGCACCACAGCTGATTTAATCATGGCATTGCAGTGCTCCCTGATCATGATTATTAAAGTCAATTATTAAATATCACATCAGTTGTGTTTTTCATGATGATCTAATTTAGCTGAACACTCTACTCACAATGGCTCTGGCCACAATGTAAAGAAGGGACTTGTTTTAGGTCAACAATCTAGCATAATGTTTAATCCTTGAGGATCAAGATATAAGACAATCAATGTGTTGATACCACCAAAAATAAAGATTTTTTTTTTTGCATTTAAAATGTTTCTAATAAGTTCTCCAAAGAATTTACCTTAAAGCAAGGGTTTCTAAATGTTGTTTCTAAAGAATGCTGATATCAAATGGTAGTTCTAAATAATGATACAATTACCTCTTTCAACTAACTTACATTAGAAATACATTTGCAAGCCTGTGTCTGCTAAGCAGTAAATGTTCAATGAAGTTGCTGTCCTTGAGGTGGGGCACTAAGACTAAAAACCGTTATATTAAACCGTGCTATCACTATGTGTGAAAAAACTGAATTTCAATAATTTTATAATGTAACTTCTTATTAGTAAAGCTTATACTACAATAGACTATTTCTGCAAATCATTTTCTTAATATAAGACTCTAATTTTCAAATTTAAAAAAAAGTTCTAATACAAATACAGAGATTTTCTTAGTCTCCACAGTCCCTGTACAGCTAACTAACTAGTTTCTATTATATCTATTTCTCATAGCAATTACATTTATTCTAGTGTGTGTGTGTGTATGTGTGTGTATGTGGGGGGGAGGAGGGAGAATATTTAAAAAATCTGAGAAGAATGTATGGAGATATCCCAGCATGGGAGAGCTACACATATCTTCCTCAGAAGGAATATTTTAGAGGCCTGAGGCAGCTAGAAGTCTGTCTGCCATTGTTTTCATGCTTCACAAGGTCTGGTAGTCACTAAAAGATCAAAATACTAAGAGAAATGCTTTTCTCCATTGTATATCCAAATCCTGTCCAGTTTTTCAATGTTGAGCATTAAAGACAGTTTGGACTAGTATTTTCTATCCCTTTTTTAAAATAGTGAAGACATAAAGTGTGTTATGCTCTTTAGCCAGCTATTCCAAATGAAGTCAACCATTTTTGGTTCCAGAACAAGAACTAGAGGTCACAAAGAACCTTAATTGTCGGATATGGGCCAAAATGCATTGCCTTTCATAAATAAAGATTATAGTATTAAGATGCTGGCAACAAGCCAGAAACGGTGACTTTTTTCCCCCCATCAGTAATAGGGACAGGTTTGTACTAATGCACTCATGTTATCTTGCCAGGACCCTGTTTTGACCAGTAATACACCATTTGTCAGACTTCTAGTGGGGCAGATTGCAGCCCATGGATGTGAATCAGAGCACGGCCAAGAGTCCCCACTTGGGAAGTCAGCCTTGACTCAGTACGACGCACTAATTAACCGAGTTCACCAGCTATAGAGTCACATGCTGTCTAATCAGACAACTGGACAAAAGGGAACATGTCAATTTAGAACTGTTTCTGAAAATTTGTGTCAGAGAAGTTTTAATCTGGTGCTTAAGCTTCTGGAAAATACAAAACTTAAAATGAAGTCGTCTAAATTATATTATAGAAATTCAAAGTGAGCCATACAGACAAAAGTATAAGTCACTCTATATGATTAACTAAAATCCATATTATTGGCTAGTAGGAAAATAAAGAGAAATCCTAAAGTGACACCAGTTAGCTAAAAGAAAACAATGTGTGATTAACTAAAACAGTGCATACTTGTACTGAATTCCTCTCCGATTTTGAGAAAATGATATAATAATGTATGTCCTTCCTTGCTTCTTTTTTACATAAAGAAGCTAAAACAATGTATATATGGATGGATGTTAATACTTTATGTAAAAAAGAAGGAAGATATACATATCTATTTAGAGATCATTCCAAAAAAGCAGGCTAGTTATGAGGAGATTAGAAGTATACTGTAAGAGAAGATTGTTTAGAGGGATTCTGAATTTATTAATATAATTTTAAATTCAAGCTTTGCTCTTTCCATTTTATTCCTTTCCCTGATCCAAATATTTGAGTTACTTATTTGAGAATAGTGATAGCCTAAATCAAATTTAGTATTTTCCAGGTATAGCATAACTCATTAAATTTTCCTAACAACTCTGTAAGATTCTATTATTGCCATTTTACTGATACAGAAGTTGAGGCATAAGACATTAACTAACTTGTCCATTCTCACAAAGCTAATTTAATTGGTGAAATTTATATTTAAACCAAAGCATTCTGTCTCTATAGCTGGCTTTATAAACACTATGCTGTGGTTTATTGTTAAAAAATAGAATGTGTGTTAAATAATTTGTTTTATGCCTAAAGGACACAGCACAATGTGTATTTATTAAGTTAAAGCAAGATTTGCTTTTCTTGAATTAGCTCTCACCCTGATTAGATCCCTCTCCTTTTTTGCATTGATAGTACTCTTTACAAGTCTCTCTACTTGCTTTTGCTACACTGTATTAATGGTATATTAATGTTGGTACATATCTCTCCCACTAGACTGTAACCCCTTGGAAGGCAGGAGACTGAAATCATATCCTTTTGTTGTTGTTGTTGTTGCTTTGTAACTAGCACCATGCCTGAGGCAGTATAAGACAACATTTATTAATGGAATTAATGAATAGATTATTCACCTTCTACCTAGAGGTCCAACAGTTACACCATGATTTTCATTTGCTTTTACGACTGGAGAATTCCAATTTTTTAATTTTTTTTGAAAATCTTAATTCCATACTCAGTTTCAGATGGGTGAAGCTATTATAAGCACAGAATTCTGGGTAAAGATAGTGGATAATTTCTACTCCCTGATTTGGAAGTCTAAAATTCAAGAGTTCAATTTTAGATATGGTAAAATTGGAACATAAACAAGTAAGCAGTTGGATATATGGGCCTAAAAGGGAGAAATAGAAATGTGCAGACAAACAAAAGACATCCAAACAACATTTTTAAAAACACTTTTCCCAGTAATTATGGGATTAAAAAATATTTACTTATGATATCATTAAGAGAAAAAAAACAATTCAGGTAGCTAAAACAATGTACAAAGAAGTATGTATGGATAGATGTTAATACTTTTATTATAATAAAAAGGAGAATTAAGATAAAGGAAATAAGCATGCAATTCAAACAGTATTTGTGGTGGTAGCTTCATGGATGTACGCATATGTTCAAATCCATTAAATTGTATACATGAAATATCTGTAGTCCTTGGTATATCAAATACACCTCAACAAACTTGTTAAAAAAAGAAGTAGAAAAAAAATCAAAACAGACTCAAGAACAGATGAATAATTAAAATGGTAAATAAAATAAAAACAAGGAGCTATAAAACAGAACAAAAACAGAAGTTATAACACAATAAAGGTGAGATAAATTAATAATGCAATAATATAAAAAAATACATAAGTTCACAATTTTAGAAAGGTTGATGGGAATATAATCACAACTAGAGTAATTAAAAATTAGGAATAATTACTATTTTTGATGCCATAACAAAAAATTTGAAAAATCAGTGCTAAATTGATGATTTTTTGGATAAAATATGAATTAGCAACTCTTTTCTGTTATCTTTTGCTGTATAACAACCCATCCCAAACTAAGGCTTACAAACCACTATTTATTACTTCTCAAAATTTTGTTGACTCAGTAATCTCGGGCTGGACAGCCAGGTGATCTATCCTATCACCAGATCCATGCTGCTGCAGTGATCTGGAAGCTTGCATTGGGCTGGAGAGTGTGATGTCGTCTCACTCCCATTTCTGGGCCTTGGCAGGGATGACTAAAAGGCTGGGATCTCTCTCTACTTGTGGCCTCTCATCATTCAATGTACTCACTATTCCTTACGTCTCCTCTGTCAAGTATGTTGTTGAACCCTAAAAGTCCCAATTTTTAATACTATATTTTTCAGTTCTAGAATGCCATTGTGTGTCTTTATTAGAAATTCCACTTACCTGTTAAAATCCTTGCACTTTTCGTCTACTTTTTCCATTTTCCTTCTAATTTCTGTAGTGTATCTACAACAGTTATTTTAAAGTCTAATTGCTAATTCTAAAATCTGGATCATTTATAGGTTTACTTTTTTTGACTTTTTTCTCTTGATTATGGGCCCAATTTTAATTATCCTTCACATATCTGATTTAAAAATTGTGGTGAATATTTTTGTTTAAAAAAACCAAAGAGATCTAAGTAAATATTATTTATTTCAAAGAGTGAAAATCCCTGTGTTTTTTCGTCAGCTAGTAATAGATGCTGATATTTTTTATTTAATTAGGAATTGTGCTGGATTAGAACTGCGTTGCAATTAATTTTTTTAAATTTATCTTTGCTTTAAAATTCTTGGGAGCAAGTTTTATACTATGTATATTAGAAAACTCTCCCTCTAACAGAATTTTTCTATCTAAGCATTGTAATGGAGCAGGAGCTCTCTTTTTCGAGCGTGCGCACTCGCTCTTTCTCGTTCTCCCATTTCCACAACAGATCCCAGCCTCTCATACTAACACCACCATGTTCAGCAAAGTCCCATGGGATGTCTTAGCAGGTAGGGAAAATATTAATGCTCGTATTGGGCATACAAAACTCCAATACACCATGGTAGCCCACATAATTTTAAAACGTCTATTGATTTCTCCTCCTGTCAGAATAATCCCCCTTTTTTTATGGCAGATCTAATGTTCAGTCACTTATTCCACGACCTACCAAATGCTTGCAGTAATCAGCATTCATTACTCACGTAGGAAGGGCTCATTCTTAACTGGAATTTATTTTTTCAAATTTATTTTTATAGAGAGATGTTTAAAATATGTATGTAGGGATTTTGTTTTGTTTTGCTTTGTTTTAGTTTCTTGGTTAGTCTCCAATGATTACCAAAGGGACAGTTGTGTGCTGTGAGTTTCTACATCCGAAACAAAAGTGAAACTTTAGGTTATGAAGTCCTAAACAGCATTGTAGTTTATTTTATTTCTGGTTTGGATAAATCAACTCTCAGCATTCTCTCTTGTTTGGTTCTAATATTAATAAAAAATGTATGGTTTCAGCATAGATAGAAATGTCTTTTTATTTTATTTTTTACTTTGTTCTGTAGTGGATTTTGAGGAAAAAATTACTTATGCGCTAACAGCTTTTCCTGAAAATAGGCACAACTATATTTGTAGTTATTTGTAACTTTCATTCCTTTATCTGTATTTGTTTTAAGGCTCTAAATAGGTTATAAACTCTTAGCATGACATTTTTGAATAATGAATTTTGTATCTGATAGCCCCACACTATCCAAAATTGAGTGAATATATTTCACCTAAAACAGTATCAATTAAACTTTGTTCAGTGATAGAAATGTCTATGTCCATGATGAACAATATGGTAGTCGAAAGCCACAATAGACTATTGAGAACTTAAAAATGTCCACAGCAGATTCAGAATTGCATTTTAATTTTAATTACCTTAAATTTCCTATAAATAGCTACATGACATTATTGGCTATGTTATTGGACAGCACAGATCTAACACTTAGCCCTCCCTAGAAAATATATTAGGACTCATATTTGTATTGATTTATAAATCTATTACATTGTTCGCCAGAAGCAATTACTTGCCACCTGTGTTCTAACCAAGCCTGCCCATATTTTACACGTTGAGCTTGTCCATTTTAACTGTCAAATGGCCTAATTTTCCCATTTCTAGCATACTAATTTCTCTGGAGCTTGAGCACTACATTTAGCACCAATCCAGTGACCTGGAAATATTCCATTCTCATTTGTTCCTTTTAGACCATTTCACTGGGAGCTTGTTTCCAATCTGTATAGTCTCTCAGCTTCTTGCTGAAGCACAACTATGAATTTACTTACTAGCCCAGAGCCATGGTATTGCACTTAACCTGTCCCAAAACCCTAGTCCCTCCCACCTGAAGAAACTCTTTGTATATTGATTAGTTTCCCATACCGTTGTAAAAAGAGCATATGGGTTATAAACTATCCTTGTATTGATCACCTACTATTCCTATGCACTCCTAATATTATTGTTTTCTCATTCCAGCTACCCCCATAAAACTCAAGTCTTACAATTCATTGTGATTTTCTCTTAAGTAATGAGACTGAGCACTTCGCTAGAATTCAATGCAGTAGTTTTGATTGTTTAATAAATGTGAAATCAGAGTGAGCGATGAATAAGGTCAACAATTAAATACTAAAGAGTTTGGATGAATGGTTACTTTTAACAGGAAGAGGAAATGATTTTATTGAACTGTGGGGATAAAACCATTTATTGCACTTATAATTTCTCAATTTTCTTTTTTCTGACTTGAATATTTAGTGTCTTTTATTTTCTCTTTCATCAAGAAATTGCTTATTTAAATTTGACAGTAGCCATCTCTGCTACCTGCTACCCTGGCTGCATAAATTTGCTTTTTCAAGAGTATAATCCCACTACTGATATCTAAAGTATCTATTCAGTTAATATTAATTATGTATACCTTTAAATTTCACTAGAAAAAGAATGCTTTATAGACATTCTGAACTCAGTTCATTAAAAAAGGGAATTACTCTATTAATGCTTGAGGGTTATTCTCTTTTGTAAATGAATAAAATTAGAACTGAATTATTTATTTTATAAGAATGACTCATGGAGCTTTGAAATACACATATAATTTTAAGGGATTTCATTTTTTAGTCTTTGAAAGATGTGTCATTTTGGCTCAACATTTAAGATCTGCAATTTTGACACTAAAACCACAGAGAACTTTATTAATATAAACTACAGACATAAGTTTCCAAAGGAATGTTCCATAAACCCAAAGCAATTTATATACTATAAAATTATATTTGGGATTTTTATGTGGAATCAAAAAGAACTTCATTTATAAATGTCTTACCAAAGATACAATGAGTATCTGAAGCAAATTTTAGTCACATTTTCAGCCACTTCAAATACAAGGTTTTCTAATGCTACTAAACTGAAATAACATATGGATTATATTTTTAGGCAACATAAAACTTTCTGAGTAAAAAAAAGCATCAAATGTAAGTGAAACGTATAAATAACATATGTTCTGTCAATGCAGAAGGTGTTACTCTCTTAATAATCATAGTAAGGAATGTAATGATAGTAAATTAATTCAGAGAAAAACAGGAAAAATCTACACATAGGTATAAATTTGGAGAAATAATATCTGCTCATTTATGTGATATCAACTTTCATACTTTGAGATTTTCATAAGATTTTCCTTTTCCATGAAAATAGAATAAATCCTTTATAGTATCCTAGATAATTTAATTAAAAAACCTCATGACTTCAGTTCTGTGCATACATTTTCATTTAATGGCTTAGAAATCTGATTCAAAATCTCTACCTCATTGATATGCATAAATACACAGAGGAAAAAGAACTAAGATTATTCAGTGTTAGTGGATGATTTTAGAATGAACATCTGGCAGAGAGAAAGGTGCAACCCTAAAGTCTCTCTGAGCATCCACCTTTTAGTAACAAAAAATTAGTGTCGTTATCTCAAGGAACACACCTAAGAAGGAAGCCATTCTCAAATTTACAATCTCAAAATGATAAAATATAATAAGCAGTATATAAATTTAGCCAACTGTTTTAAACATTCATTCTATTTTGAGGGAGAAAGTAAATCCTATAAAGAGAAATGGAATTTGAGAGATATAGTTTTTATCTATAAAATCAATAAATTAAAGGTAGGAGCTACATTATATGAAGATATAAAGATGTGTATGCTCTTTTAATTCAAAAAGTTCTTCAGTGATACTTGATTTTTATAATATAAAAATTTATTACAACACAAATATTACATATGTTATCATAATAAAGATTATTTTAGCAAAATCCATATATTACCAAAGACTTATGAAAGGCCAAGTTATTTTAGCATAAAACATTCATTTCTTTAAGTGTCAGAATTGAGTACCTGCTATAAGCAAATTAGTTGAGTAAATGCTTTTCCAGATAAATATAGCTTGCTGCCCTTTAGTTTGCAATGGGGAAGCCTCTCCCTCACACAGTAAAGTCCAGGGCTAAAACTGGCTCAGATACAGAAACCTGGCAAGGGATTCTATTGCCAACCATCTTATTTCCACTATCAGTTGAACAATCCATCTATTTTTATCAGAGGCCAGACTGGTGTATTAATGGGTATTAAATATATTTTGGAAACTACTAATCCTACATCCTTTACTTTTCTGAGAACAGACCTTGAGAATAGGCTTTGAGCTGATCTGCATGTAGTTTCAGGGTTTTTTATATGGCCTTCACTATTATGATGTCTCATACGATGGTTCATACAGGTCAAGAAACTAACATAAAATTCTTCTAACTGCTAAGTATATCCATCTCCATTGTATACTCAGAGAGAGGGAGAAATGAACACTAGGTGGCATGTACCTCTGAACTTTATTTAACCTCCTACCTGAACAAGGAGTTCATGACAGCATTTCAGATCCCCTGACATCAACATCTGCTCATGCCTCATATCCAGTATCTCTTCATATATCTAGGTACTTCCCTTGTCCCAGTGTGAACTTACACATATAAATGGCCATAGATTCATTTTGGGAAACTACTGGAGGAATCACTACTGTATATACTTTCTAGGACATCATAGGGACCTTCCTCAAGAAGATCCAGGCTCCATTCTTGTTAGCAAGTGGCTCTGAGTCAGAAAATAGGCACTTGTCTGGAAAAAAGTGAGGAAATAGGCTTTGAGTGGCTGACAAAAGCCTTCTACTCATTCACTATTGATCTTTCTCCATGTATGTGTGTATATATACACATATACACACTCTATATGTGTGTGTATATGTATAGTTATAATATATAGTTGTATTATTTTACATAAAGCAATGCTCTTTTCGGCCATCCTCAGAAAACCATGGCCTATTAGCCATTGTCAGTCATAATCTCCCGCAGGTCAGAGCCTCGTTTTCATTGTTTCATTCTTGCTGCCCATGATGCTAATTCTGTCCACCTTGTCTGTCGTAAGTGCAGCCCTCTCCTGGCCCCTGCTATTCTGGATCCTGTCACCCCCATTGAGACTAAGGAGGCCAATTCCATACAACCGCTTGTACTGTCAATCATGGCCTAAGAGGACAGCAATCATGGAACTCCTCAGAATGATGGTGCAACCTATATAGATATAGTCCTTATCCCCTTAGTCAAGGAAGAAATCTCCTCTGGCTCCATCTCTAGTTTTTTGTTTGTTTGTGTGTGTGTGTGTGTGTGTGTGTGTGTGTATGTATGTTTATTTGTCTAACTGGTGAAACTCTTATTAAATCCACAGGAGTAAAAATCATATCATGAGGAGTTGGAGGACAGGGCCATCAAGGATGCAGGGATGTGAACAGGGCAAAGAAGAGAACCAAGCCACAGGAGGCCCAGCCTTAGAGACTGTCACCAAGGCAGCTCTGGGCCACCCTTGCAGGAGTCAGACAAAATCAGTGGTGAAGTATTCATCAGCACCACTACTGAGAATTGATGTGGCTGATGGGCTCATTCATGTGTGCCTTAAAGAAGCACCACGGGCTGATGATGGACTGCATTCCTGCCTGTCTTCAATCAGGTGTTTATTATTAATAATTGCTTGAACATGGAGCCCATGTGCTGGGCAAGCTCCTTGGCAAGGGAGTCCTCTAAAGGAGAGACTTCTAGAGGGGAGTATGGATCAGAATTAATTCCTAAGTGACTTTGGATTAGTTCAGGAGAAGGTGGAGTTGATGGTCAGCATGTTCAGGGGTAACAGGACTTGTAGCAGAACAGGACCAACAGGACAGGACTCACATTTGCACTGGTTGGCAGGCAAGAACTTCAGAGCTTGTATATAATAGGTCTTTTCTCACCTTTCTACTTCTCTTAGTCTTTTGATTTCCTTCCTCAAAATTCTTTCAAGGCAATTCTAGTGTATGCACATTATTAAAAACTGGACCTCTTTTTATTTCAGGATTTCCAGTGCCAATCCAATGGCATATTAGGACTAGTTGAAATTTTAAGTAAAATCCTTTGAAAGGTAGATAACTTTGCCTCAGCCTTGTAGAGCAACTCTGTAGACTATTGGTCACAACATAGGAGACATAGACTACTCATCAGCTCTGCACCAGTCAGTCATTTGTTAATAGCCACCGTGGAGCCACCAAGATACTTTCAGTTGACTGTGAGCAGCTCTCTGTGCATGTGGGCAAAGCAGTTATGGCAGCCTGGGGACAGCCCTGTGACAAACAGATGCAAATATGACAGTGAACAAAATACACAAAATTTCTTTCCTCATGAAACTAGCATTCTAATTTGGAGATACAGTAAAAAAATTAAAAAATGATATTTCAGATAGTAATAAGAGCTACAAGTACTAATAAGTCTAATATGTAGAATAGGACATTAAGGGATAGGGTTGAATGGGATTGGTCATTTTAGATAAGGTGCTCAAGTAGGAACTTTCTAATAAGAAGATAATAAGAAAGTGAAGGACTGAACCATGCAGCAATTTGAAGACTAGGAACCAGAGGGAGTGCAAATGTTGTGTGCTGGAAGAACACTTTGGACAGTCCAAGGAAGAGCAAGGATGTCCAGGTGGTTGGATCAAAGTGAGCAGAGGCATGATGATACACAGTGAGCCTGGAGAGGGAGGCAAGAGATTGCAGAGGCATTGGCGGGCCATTCCAGGGACTTTTGTTTTACCATAGAGTTATGTGAAGAGAAGTGATGTGACCTAAGTTAAGTTTTAAAAGGGGGGATATCCTGTATACTACTTTAAAAACAGACAATAGAAGGGCAAGGGTGGAAATTGGAGAGGCCAGTTAGGAAATGTATTAGTCGGGGTTTTCAGATAGATAGAACCAATAGGAAGTAGATAGATAGAAGAAAGGGGATTTATTAGGGACATTGGATGACATGATTATGAAGGATGAGAAGTCCCATGACAGGCTGAAGCAAGCTGAAGACCCTGTACCAGTAGCACTGCTCAGTCCAAGTCCAAAGACCTGAGAACCCAAGTAGCCATTGGTGTAAGTCTTACCATCACAAAGCCAGAGATCCTGGAGTTCTGATGTCCAAGGGCAGAAGCAGAGCGTATCCCGGCTCCAGGAGAGAGAGACCAATTCACTTTTCCTCTCTTTTTGTTTCGTCTGGTCTAGCACATTGGATGTTGCCTGCCCACATTGAGGTTAGATCTTCCCCACTTAGCCCACTCAGACTTACATGTTAATCTCCTCTGGAAACACCCTCACAGACATACCCAAAAGCAATGCTTTCCCAGTTCTCTAGGTATTTCTTAATCTATTCAAAATGACACCTAAAAGTAACTATCAGAGAAGACCACTGAAAAATATTATAGGCAAAAAAAAAAAAAAAAAAAAATACAATAGTTTGGACAAAGGTGGTAGGAGAGTGAGAATTGGTAGGATTCTCAGCATAATTGGAAGTTAAGAGAGAATTTGCAGATAACTTGGATTTAAGATATGAGAAAAAGAGAGCAGTTAAAGTAACTCCAAAGTCCTTAATCAGAAGCACTGAAGGAATAGTGTTGCCATTTTCTGAGGTGGAGTATGGAGTGGGTAGAGTTTATAATGAAATCAGGGATTTTATTTCAACATATTAAGCTTCAGATTTTTATTAGTTATCAAAATAATTATGTTGAGTATGTATTAAAGTTGTATGTACACATCCATATTTGGGATATAAATTTGTGATCTACAGTGTACTGTGCGTATATGAGAGATTAGTGTGGAAAAACAAGAGAAGCCATCTAAGACAAAGAGTGAGCCCCAACATACTTCAAATTGAGAAGCAGAAATTAGGAGGAACTAGCACAAAAAACAGAAAAGCAGCACTAATGGTTTAGAAAACTAAATTAAGTGACATCTCAGAAGCCAAGAAAAAAAAATGATCAATTACTGGTTGAGCTTGATAACATGGAAGATCTCAAGTGACTCTAGCAAGATTGTTTCTATCACTGGATGGGAGAAGAAATCTGATCTGAGTAGATTCAACAGAGAATGGAAGAGAACAAGTGAAGCCAGGGAGTACAGTGAGCTGTTTTTCTTTCTTTTTTTTTCAAAGCAACTATTTATTGAACATTTACTATGTAGCTAGCAGTATACTAAGTATTGGGCAGTAATTAATGAAACACAGTTTCTGCTCTAATGGAACTTACAGTCTAATAAAAAGAAAATAGATAAAAAAGTAACTATTAATATGTATGTATAAATTGGAAAAATTATGAAAAATCTAATAAGATGGTATAATAACAATAGGATCTATTTAGGATAAGTTAGGAAAGGCCTTGCAGAGCCTTAAAAAATGAAAAGGAGCCAGTGATGCCCAGAAGAAAGAGTGCGTGCAAAAGCTCTATGGTGGAAAAAAGCTTCATATAACAGGAAGAGGGCAGTGGGACTGGAGCAGTGGGAATAAAAGCTAAAGGTGAAGATGAAAAATAAGCAGAGTTTTATAGGACACACTAAAAGAATTACATTTACATTTTATAATACAATGGGAAACTATTGTACCAGGGTTTAAGCAGAAGAAATAACATAATAAGACTTATATTTTAAGAATATCAATAAAAACTCTAGGAAATCAAGAATGGATATAGGGACACCAAATGGTTGTCAATTATAGTCTGAGCAAGAGACAATAGAGGCTTGATTCAGACTAGTGTTAGTGGAGATAGAGGGCAATGGATGAACTTGATAAATATTCTGAAGGTAGAATCAACCAAGTGGTACAAAAGATGTGGGTAATGAGTAGAGGGAGGAGTTTAGAGTGGCCAGTAGGCTCCAGAGAGCTGTTTTAAGCAATTTTGCAGAAATATGGAATAATATCTAAAGGAAGATATAAGCTCAAAGAAGATGAATTTCATTAAGATCAGGGGTAAATTCAAGTTAATATGTTAGTAAGGATTATTTAGTATGAGGGAGAAATGATACAGAAGAGAGGGGACAATTCTCCTTTAAATAGCTAGGGGGGATGGGATTCAGTACACAAAGGGATGAGTTAGCCTTTCTCATGTACATTGAGAATATTCTGTAATAACAGGAGAGATGGCAGAGTATGTGGATGGAGGTTGCTAGATTTGAAGGTGGAAGATTCCAAATTCTTTTTTTCTACCTTTCCCCCCCTCCAATAAAAGAGAAAACAAGATCATCAGCTAAGACCAACGAAAAGGTGTTGAATGTTGGAAGACATAGACAGTATTAAATAATGGTCTGGGAATACAGAAGAATGAATTGCCAGCAGAATTCAGTAGGTTACCTAAGGGCCATCTGAATTTAGTGGCTATGAAATTTAAATTGAGACACATGACCATTGTTGCTTATTCCTAGCCACACTCAATTGCCCAGAGGCAGGTATAGAACAGGAAAAGGTTAAGTTTTACTCATGTTTAGAATCTGCCAAGAAAGGAAAATGGAGGATAAAAAGGGCAAATAATTAAAGGATATATGGAAGAAAGTGATCATAATGATGGACTATTATGAGAGGTTGGAGGGAAAAGGAGGAAAAAAATCAAATTATTAATGAAAGAATTGCTGGAGGCACCACTGGAAAGACAAAGATGGTGGCTGGGAAACAGGATGCTCAAATTTGAGTCTATGGAGGGGGTTGCAAGATTTAGATGGTAACTGATTAAGCAAGTAGGTATTTTGGAGCAGAGGATCATTACAGGTCAAGAAACTCTGAAGCTAGGGTTTGGGAAATATTGCTCATGTGGGTGTTTGAAATTATGATAATTAAGGCAAGAGTAGTATTAGAGAGGCAGAGAACATAAATTGTGTTCTGAAATGTTCAGGGAATAAGGAAGAATCTATAGAGGACTACAGTGAGGAGCAGAGCAGAGAGTATAGTCAAGTAATATGTGCCCAAAGTTGGGGATTCTTAAGGATGAAGGAGAGAGGGCTCTGGAAGCAGCAAAGAAGGACAACTCACCCCCTAAATGTATACTACTATATACCTACCTAGAAGAACTCTTCAATACATGCCGACCAAATGCAGACAACTCAGAAAGATGCATGTATAGCACTGAATGCTCCTCTGACTTGTACGGTGCTATACACTACTGCCTCCTTGACATTTTTCCATGAATTTTGAATGGCTGTCTCAATCCTTTGTATGCCCAAAGTAGAACTCTGGATTATCTTCCCCCATCCCCACGACAATCTCTGCTTCCCTCTGTGCTCTATCTCAGTGTCATTTCTTTATAATAAGTTACTCATGCCAAATAATCCTAGAAGTTATTTTTGATACTCCTCTTTCCCTTATCCCTAAAATCTTATCCATCATCAAATTCTTCACATTTATCTGTAAAATATATCTAATCTACATCTACCTTTTTTCTATTTCCAGTACTAAAATTCTAGTCCCAACTACCATTTCTCTTGCCTGGATTCCAAAATGCTTTCCATAAATACATTCTTACTCCCCCTTAATTTTCCTGCCAGAGTTATCTTTTCAAAATGCAAGTAGGATTATGTCACTCCCCTCTTTAGTACTCTAGAAAATGATTGCATCATATCTGGAATAAAACAAAAGCATCTTACCCTGGTTTACTAAACTTTCATGATCTGGACACTGGCTGCTTCTTTCACCTCATCCCATCAGACTCTCCTCCTCGCAAACTCTTCTATTGCCACCTGGTTTTCTTTCTGTTCCTTTACACGTGTGGATTATTTTCATTTTAGGGCTTTAACACTTTGTGTTCTTTCTGTCTGGAATGTCCCCCTCCCCACAAGATTGTGTAATAGAATGATTTATTTTTATTATTAAGATATCAGCTCAAATATCATCTTCTCTGAAATGCCTTCTTTTACCACCAGATCTAAAGTAGCCTTCTTCATTCTTTCTTCACACTCGCTATTTGATTGATTGGTTGCTGGATTGTCTGAATGATTTAGGAATATTTATCTTTATCTGAAATGATTTTATAAATTTATTACTTATTCTTTGTCTCCTCGCCCTGTCCTACTTACCTCTGTATTTTCAGTTCCTAGGTTAATACGCGACATACTATTAGTTTCAATAAGAATTTGTTAAATAAATGCATGGACTGTTAGTACAACTCCCAACAGTGTAAAGTCACTTCATGCAGTATGGAGAGTTCATAACCCAGGATTTGGAAACCTGGACTACATTTTCTTTAGTTTATGGATGTTATATTTAATTTCTCTGGATTTCAGTTTTCTCATCCAAATCTGAGAATTTTGAAATGAATTTATGTCAAATGCTTCCTCCTGACCTAAAACTCAATCATCATAAATCACAAATGATTTTGACTGGATGTCAAAATATGTTTCAATGACCTAGGATTTTGTCCTTAATTCAAATGTGGGAGGAAGAAAAGGCTACTTTACCATTTCATTTGCCATTATTATAAATTTCCAATGCCAGCGATGCTCATGGATAGGCCCTAAAATCTGTTTATGGCTGCTTGACGGATCTGGCAAACCAGCATTTTGTTGGAAGCACATATGGAGCAACCTTATGCTGGCTTGCATTTTGCCAACAGGGATAACAGTTCTGGGTCATTATATTGCCAACTACTTTGACACATTTTTGCCTACATAGGGCCATGACTAAGACCTGAACACAACTGAAAGCCCCGAGATATTGGCTTCTTTCACTGCTGGTACTTCAGCGAAGAGGAATGGAAGATTCCAGGCTGAGGCTATGATCCATGATGAGAAGTGAGAAGACAAGTATTATAGCCGGAATGTGCTTTCCATGTGGTTGGGGTTCATTTTTCATGTCAGAAGAAATGTGCCAGTTGTTTGTCTAAAGCTTCTGAGTCGCCTAATGCTATTTGAGAAAATGCACATTTTTACAGAATTAGGATTTTCATGCTAATGTTTTTGGCTCTGAATAACTAAGCAGAGGGTACTTTTGATGCTTATTTAAATAGCATCTCCACCCTTCTTGTCTCTTTTGGAAAGATAATCTCACAAGCCGGCCAGATAAAGCTTATACAGCCCATCTAACATTGACAAGAACGGAGCACTTTACTGAGGCTTTAGTATACAGAAAGTCCTAGAACATTAGCCTGCACTTCTTAATTTGGCATCACTAGCAGACTGTCCTTAGAAAAACCTCCAGCGAGTATGCCTCTGATCAAATGTTAGTTCAGCAACAATTCTGGTAGAAAAAAACAACTTAAACTAGACTAGACTAGCTACTACAGTCAATTTATCATTTTCATAAACATTGACACTCTCTTCAGAAAAGAAATGAGAAAGATATTTTTCACTCATTTCATTAATTTTGTTATATTATTTTATGCTTCAGACAATATCTATAAAGAAGATATGTGTGTAACCTAAGACACTTAGAGCAAAACAAAACACTGAATATAAAAAAAGAATTTTTTTAATAGCAAGAACATAAAAACAACCCTTACTTTTTTCCTACCGTCTTTACAGGAAATAACCTCGACAGATGAAAAAAATTAAAACATAAAAATAAAGCTTAGACAGGCCAATGGATCACAAAGAAAGGAAATTTACAAGAAACCATCACCACACTGTTCCAGTTGTTAGGTTTTCCTTATAAGCCTCTCTGTGTTCAGTTACTTAAATAAGTTGGTCCATTTAAAATTGTAAGGCATAAAATAGAGCTGCATTAACTGGGTCATACTTACAATATAACTAATTTTCCTGCTTTTAGATGGGGATGATTTCGATTCTATTTTTTAGGAATGAAAAAAGTTTTCTATACAGAGTTGAATGCTTTCAATTAAAAAAAAATGGAGGAAATGAGCCTAAATTATAAGTCTCACCAATCTAGGATATTTTAGTTACACATAGAAGTGTCAAGCTTGCTGTGTTACAGAAATTTCAAATTCTAACACCATAGAGAAGTTAAAGAGAACTAAAACATATTCACTGATTGATTATTCATGTTCATATAAATTTTTTTCCTAAAGTTGAAAAGATGAAAAAAACATGTATGAGGACATATGACATAATAGGTCCATGCATGTTAATGTGAGTTTTCATTCAAAACAGAATTCTTGAGCACCTTTCTTCATGAGAATAAGTACAACACATCTGAGATAGCTGTCGATGCTGGTGAGAGGGGCATTTATAATGTTATTATGGACCCACATAGACTCACCCATCAATTTATCAATGTATATAAATTCTCTTATAAATTTAAGTTAAGGCTTTCAAAATGAGTCATTTGATTACATTGTTAATTGTACATATATAGAATATTTATCATTTCTTTATGTGAAAAGAGTATAGTTAAATCATAGCTTTTCTAATAGTTATATTTTCTCCATTACACATAAAAAAAATCCATGATAACCATTCAGATTTTCTATTTAATAATTTTTGAAGGTTAAGTCAAAAAAATGAGAAACCTTGTGTCCTAAAGATTATCTTAAATTATAACTGAAGAAATGTAAAACCTTGAAAATGTGAAAATACACAAATGAACATGCAATGCTATATTGTATATGCCAACAAAAAAGTGCAAATGCATAAAAAGATCATTAGGGCCAAGCGTGGTGGTTCACACCTGTAATCCTAGAACTCTGGGAGGCTAAGGAGTGGGGAGCTCTTGAGGTCAGGAGTTTAAGACAAGCCTAAGCAAGAGAGACCCTGTCTCTACAAAAAACAGAAAAAAATTAGCTGGGCAGGGTGGTGTGCACCTTTAGTCCCACCTACTGGGGGGGGTGTTGAGGCAGGAGGAGCCCTTCAGCCCAGGAGATTGAGGTTGCAGTAAGTCATGTGATGCCACTGCACTGTAGCTGGGTAACAGAGTAAGACTCTGTCCAAAACAATAAATAAATAAGTAGATAGATAGATAGGTAGTTTGAGGGAAAAAAGATCATTCGGTGAACAAATCTCACAGATGAATTCGATATTCACAAAAACTAATAGGGAAAAGGGAAAAAGGAAACAAAAGAAGGAAGGAAAAAAATGGCAAATGGTGTTGGTTATTTTCTTGTTTTTAATTAAAATCGTTGTTTTTAATTAAGCTCCAAAATGTAATTGTTGTGTCTTGCTGAACCCATGGCTGTAGTCACCCCAAAAGTGGTGGCAGGGGAATTCCCACAAGGGAATGAATGCCACAAACTATCCTGAAATGGGGTCTGTTGAGATTTCAGAGAAAGAAGCACTGAACTCCAGAGTAGTCAGTGCAAAGCACTTAATAGGGGATCATAGATAAGGGGACGGTGCTGGAGTCTGCTGTGTATCCTACAAGGGACAGTGAGACAGGAGATGTTCTACCTAGGTGCACCCAAAAGGAGGGGTTCAGGTTTGTAAAGTTTGCATGAGGGTTTAAGGAATTTGGCTTAGAACTGGGGCAAGTTTCTCTCAGTGTTTTGGGAAACAACTTTAACACATTTATCAGGTTCAAACATGCAGCTAGCAGGGTCACAGATCAGCAAAGGCACTGTGTATTTCTCTGTCAGAATACAGAAAAAAAAGTAGGGGAAACTGGAGGACACAATTCTCCTGCTTTAAAATGGATTAAGTATAATAGTTTAATGACTTAGATTCTTAAAATCAGAACTAGAATTTGCCATACATTAATTTGATACTAGAATACTATGCAGAATTATTGCTGATATATTTTCACTATTCACTATCGTATTACTATTTATATCAAGGCATCAATTTGCATATAAACAATCTTATCTTTAAAATATGAATCATTAATTACTTAAAACCTAATAAAGGTATAGTGCAATTAACTTTACATCAATTTAATGTCCATTTCAAATCACTTCCAGCCTAAAAGATCATGGCAAATATTTAAAATACATTAATAAAACTATGTTTATGCCTCAGAAGAATTAAATATGTCATAGATAAAAATAATTACACTTAATTTTGGGATTGTTTGGGTATATAATCTACTTCTGAAAAAGCATTTATCCTTATAACTGCTCTTTCCACAATACCACCATTTCCTTTTATTTTATATTTAATTTATTCTAACATGCCACTTTTGCTACTTTATGCTTTTAATCATGCATCTTCATGCATAATTTTTAGAGAAAGGCCCGTCTTCCATTTTAAAGTCAATAGTGATGAAGCAGGGTTAGAAATAAGACCTTTTGGTGCATCTTATTATAATTATTATTGCATAAATGTGCTATGTGTCAGGTTTATTTTAACCCAGGCTTTACACACTAAAAAACTATTATGTAGGTGGTAAAACAAAATTAGAAAGGCTGTTAATATTGTAATAGGATGATTTTGTAAACACACCAAGGAATTAAGTTACTTGAAATAGTCAACTGACATTTGATAATATGCATTTATCTATAAAATAGTTAACATTTGCATAAGAATATTAAGAGTATTAAAAAAGAAACAATTTTAAATAAATATTAATAATGTAATTTTATTACATCTTTTGTTAAATATTATCATAAGGATTTATAGACTATATTAAATGATTAAGAAAGAGTATTTGGGAAAAAAATTAGTATAAGTCTGATGGAAAAATGAAGCATGCACCAGGCTCATATGTGCTTCCTCCTCCCATGACCCCTCCAACTCCCCAGCATGGGTTCCCTGCCTCCTGCTCTACTACCCCACCCAGCCACCATTGTCACATTCTGCACCCTATGAGGGGCCTGCATACAAATGTGAGGAGCATTGAAGTTGGGGGCCTGTGCCCTTTAAGCCAAGCTGTGAGCTGGGTATCTGTGAGAGTCTGATCTCACTCCAGGAGTATCCCATGCCTGATAATGTGCAACATTAAATGACAAAAATCACTACAAGAGGTTGAAAGAAAAACTAAAAAGGAAAGAAGAAATTTTTTTTTCCTGCTTTTAGAACAAAGTACCCCAAATTTTTTTTGCCTGGTCCCCACAAATTAAGTAGCTGTCTCTGCTTTCAAAGCCATCAACATTCTTCCAACTTCCAAATATAAATCTACAATTCATTCCTGTCTCCAGAACTCAAGACTTCTTTAACCAACTCACAGAATCTCCATTTGATTATATATTGTAAAATTTTCAAAATCAAGTTGTCAAACTTAATTGATTTTTTTCACAAAGACTTGTTCCTCCAACAGCTTTCCCCATCTCAGATGATAGCAATTCCATACATCTACATCCAAATAGGCCAAAGCTTGTCATTCTTCTTCATTACTTTCCTATTCCTTTAGGAAACCCAATATTCTCTACTTTGCAAATAAATCCACAACCCAGTGAACCCTCGCCATTTTCACTGCTACCAACTTAATGTTTTGTTTGGATAGCTACAATAACCCTAATGTGGTCTCCTCATTTCTGTCTTTGTTCACTACACCCATGAACTTTTCTGAACAATGTGGCTGGGATGAGCTCTTGTATTAACCCGGGTGGAACTGGACACCATTATTCTAAGTGAAGTATCACAAGAATGGAAAACCAAGTACCACATGTACTCACCATCAAAGTGGAACTAATTGATCAACATTTATGTGCACATATGAAAATAACATTCATTGGAAATCAAGCAGGCGGCAGGGGAGGAGGAGATCATAAATTCACACCTAACTGGTACAATGTACACTGTCTGGCAGGTAGACACACTTATAACCTTGACTCAAATGGTACAGAAGCAATTTATGTAACCAAAATATGTGTACCCCTATAATGTTCTGAAATTAAAAATAAAAAAATAAAAAATAAAAAAGTCCATTCACTTAGTCCTCTACTCAACACCCTACTATGGCTTCATTCCTGTTTCCTTTGAGTGAAAGCTGAAGTGCTCTTAAGCATCTGGGCCCCCTCTCTGACCTCACCTACTGCAGCTCTTACCCTTGTTGTCTCTACTTTAGCCACACTGGGCTCTACTTTCTTGAACATATGAAGCTTGTTACTGTCTTAGGAAGTTTGCTATGGCTTTTTGCTCCACTTGGATTATCTTCCCCTGTGTCCACAAGGACAAAGCCTTCAAATTTAGTTCAATGAAGCATTTTCTGGCTATTCTCTTAAGGACTGAAACGTTCCTACTTTCTCCCCTGCACATCCAAACTGCTTTATCTTGCTCTATATTTTTATTTTTCCAGAGTACCTAATGTCTAACATACTAAATAATTTGCTTATTTATTAGACTTGCTTACTGTCTCCCCATGTGAAAATGTACTTACTAATATGACAGATACCTTGTCCACCAAAGTATTTCAAGCACCTAGCACAGCATCTAGAACACAGTGGAAGTCAAGTAAACATTTGTTGGATGAAGGAATATTCAAAATAGCAGATTAAAATAGTAATCCTCAAAACAGGAAGGACTGTAAATAAATCTGCATGCTGATAATAATTGTAAGAATGTTTAAAATTAATATAAAGCATTATTTAAACAGTAAAGGGAACATGTGTAAGATATATAAGAGTGTATAATCATCTGGGCATATGTATTCTGAAAATCTGGTGCTCAAAAAGGCACCTATACTTAACATTACTAAACTATGTATGCCCTTAGAAATGGTTAAAGTGAAAATTTTTATATTATATATTTCTTATCACAGTCAAAACCAAAAATTTTTAAAATACTTAATGGGAAAAATTACAATTTTTCCATGACCTTTAAAAAATTTTTGTCAAAACATTAAAAACTCTTTCAATTATAAAAGCATAGGAAAATTAAAATACTAATAAAACTAATATTTATTTACAGTATAGTTTAAAACACTGAAACATTAAGAGTTAAATTTTTTTGTAAAAAAAATACTATCAAGAGTAGTTTAACTCGTGCTTTCCTCCTACTCACCATATTACTTGCAATATGGAGTGAGAATCTTCTCTATGCCATGGCAAATTGTCATACCGCTTTCTAAGTTTGGATCATCTCACAGCATTTTATCCTTTTCACTTTCAATGTCAAGAAATATCTCCAAGAGTTCCCTTAATGTAAGGTTTTTGTTTTTGTTTTTGTTTTTCCCCCAGCATCACTCCCTCTGGAATATCTCGATTCTTTTTGTCACAACAATTTTCCTCATTTATGTCAATAAGTTTATCTTCATTTAGTTCCTCTGGAACTACACCTACAGTGTCTCAGCAGTGGCCGTGTTTATCCAAAACCCTGTGATTTAAGATGGATGCCTGTTTTTGCTCAGGGTATGGGAGGAGGACAGGAGGCGAAGGTGTTGAAATCTGAGTAGCTAAAGTCAGACATGCCTAGGAGACTGACTCTAAACAGAAGCTCTGGTCAAGGCGCATTGAGCTTCCCAGGTTGGCAATACCTTACACAATTTGTCACATTTTATTGCTGGGAGATTAAGTGTTAATATAGCCACGTATGACTTCACTGAGAGAGAACACCTGGAAGCTTACTCCTGGAATTCACCTGATGAATCTTTTTCCTTTGATCTGTATCTTTTCATTGTGATAAACCATGATCATGAGTTTAGCAGTTTCTGAGTCTTGCATATCTTTCTAGTAAATCATCAAGCCTGAGAGTGGCTTTGGGGACACCTAACACACCATGCTACAATGCAATATACGGAAAATGATTAGACATAGCTTGAAACATAGTTAGCATTCCATAAACATTAGACCCTATCTGCCTATCTACATGTTTTTGTACTCTAATGAAAAAGGATGATTGAATGCAAGGAAGGGAGCTCAACAGTGATCTATTTATCATTATATGATTGATCTCACATGAGTTTTGTATTAATTACATATAAACTATTTACTTGGAGCTTTTAAAAGAAATTTAGTATGTGTACTATATGGCATTATTATAGAACTTTTAAACAGAGTGAGCATAAAAAATTTCCATAAAGTTCGGCTTAAAAATATTTAGTACTCCATTGCAAAGGCAGAGAAAAACTTTAAGGGAACATTTTAAAAAGAATTAAAAGAAAGATAAATTGTTTTAAAGCCTACTTCATGTTTTTAAGTGTCTTCAGTATTAAATGATTTGGGAATACCAGATTGTAATTTTTCTTAATAATCTTATGTTTTAAAACTAACACTTTTTGTGGTGCAATTATAACAAGACTATTATTAGAGGTGAAAGACTAGGTCACAAAAATATGCTAAGTTGCAGTAATTCACAACAACATTTAGCTTCACAACTCCAATGTGAGAATCTGCCATGATCCATGGTCTACAGATTGCAGCAGTTAATGTGTGGAGATACTCTCTGAAAATAACTTTTTTTCTCATTACATAGGAATACATGTTCTTACTTTTTTTTTTACTTCAATAAGGAAAATTAAATAAAATCATTCTGAGCCCACCACCTATAGATTTTTGAAACATACCAGATGTATATATTGTTTTAAAACCTTTTTATTTTAACAATTATTTTGCAAATATCTCTTATGCAAGTATCGAAATAGAGTCAATTACCTACTTAAAAGATACTGTTTTAGATATTAATTTTTCTTACTTATGTCCTTTAAAATGTAAAGCTAGCTCAATATCTAAATCCATGGTGAATTTTCTACACCAATCTATTTTCATGCCCTATTTTTCTGTATAAAAATTATACATTAATACCAAAACAGAGGCCAAGGCAGGAGGATCACTTGAGGTCAGGAGTTTGAGACCAGCCTGAGCAAAAGCGAGACTCTGTCTCTACTAAAAATAGAAAAAAGTAGCTGGGCATAGTGGCACCTGCCGGTAGTCCCAGCTACTCAGGAGGCTGACACAAAGAGGATTGCTTGAGCCCAGGAGTTTGAGGTTGCTGTGAGCTAGCCTGATACTACAGCACTCTAGCACAGATGACAGAGTGAGAGACTTTGTCTCAAAAAAAAAAAAAAAGGATAATTCTACTGATAATTGTGCCTTCACTAAAAGCTATAAGTTAGTAATTGTTGCATTTACCCATCTCTTTAAAAATTATCAAAACTGGAAAAGATAATAATAACAGATGGTAATCATATAGCTGAACATGGCTAATGGTAATAAACACCCAATTCCAGGCAGGTCTATGACAAGAGTGTCGAAAAAGCTAAGACTTCACTCTACTTGCAGGTTATCACGTTAGATTGTCGCAGTTTCATAGATGGTGGTAGAGATATAAGACACCTGGGCAAGAGACAAACAGTTTATTACTCAGATCAACATCAATAGCTAGCATAACATTATTCTCTTGTACTGCTCCCTTTCCTCAACTCAAAAGCAACCTCTTTTTAATAGAGACGAAATGATTCACACAGAAGGTTGCATTACAAAAGAAGTTTCTAGGGACCTTGAATTTAGGGAACACAAAAGTTTTGTAACAGTAGTTTTATATAAAACAAATGTTAGTGGCCTAATGTGGGTCAAAAGATTGCGTGCATGAGATGGCCTTTCTCAAAAGTGACTCTTTCAAGACGTGCAGAGTTAAGAGTCATCCATGAAGAATCATTTCCAAACAGTCTAATGCTATTATATTTTCTTCTAATTTTTTTTTAAAAATATGCTTCTCTATAGTAATGTCTGTCTTTTAAATTCCATTAAAATTATTTCAAAATTGTAGTCATCTATTTCCTCACAAGTGATATTTTTTCCAATAGTTTCCTATTGTAGCATTATGCCTACTTTATTGACAGCAGACTAGCAGAGATATTATGTCAGGTCAGCCACTGTGACCCTGCCACTATCTGCACCTGTTTCCAATTATACAAATCCTTTCACCCCCAGAATAGAAAAAAGGTTTTTGTTTATTTTTTCTTTTTCTTCCACCAGGAAACACTAAACTTTAACTTAACTTCCATTCATTAGTTTATTAGTTAGTTAAGGCAACATACAGCAACTACCAATTTGCCAAGCACTGAGCAGGTACTCAATAAATTGTAGGTAGAAGTATATGCCAGGAATTATAGTAAGTGCTGGAAGACAAAGGTGAGTTATTCAACATCCTTGACACTGAAGTGCTTCACACTCAAGTCATAGGAAAGGACAATTAAAATGCAGACTCTTGCAATATATTATGAACCACATTCTTCCTTAGAAGTGCAGCTTAAGCATAAGAGGCTAGGGTTTGGTGATTATGACTTTTCACACTATTATTAAGAACATTAGTTATAATAATATCTTCCTTGTGGAAAGCCTGCTCAAACATAGCGATGATGATGCAATCTGACCAAGGTGGTAGGAAGGACACCAGGAGATGGTGTCTGATGGTCTGATTCATATTCATGCCTCAAAGCCCTTCTATGAGAAAAGTCACATAGAGTTAAGAGAAAAGATTGTATATTCACAAGAATTATATACAAGTCTTCCTTTGTATTTGGTTTTAAAAAAAGAATTTTTTTTCAAATAGAAATATTTGTTTAGCAAAGGTTGATGTAGAATTAGCAAAGCAATGAGACCAGGAGTTATAAATGACTATCAGAATGTTTTCTCTTTTAAAATTTCAATTTCCATTCATTTAAAAGGAGGCATGTACTCTCCACTTGGGCATGGTGACTATAACTGCTTATCATTTAAAGAAAAATTTTTTTGAGATGGGGTCTCTCCATGTTGTCCAGGCTGACCTCGAACTCCTGTGCTAAAGCAATCGTGCCACTTCAGCCTCCCGAGTAGCTGGGACCACAAGCACACCCTGCCATGCCTGGCCACTCCCTGTCATTTTTAACTGGCCACTTTATTTATACATTTGTGCTATATTTATTGCCTATGAAGGATTATGTGAACCTAGGAATAGTTGTACTTATAAAAGGAATTTGTTACATCAATATAGTTCATTACATCTCTCATGTGATATTTGTGCCATTCAGGTACCGTAAACCTTCTACTTGAGACACAGTGAAAGTCAAAAATAGATTTATTTTTTAAAGGAGTATTTAGTCTATCGAGTCCCAGTAACAAAGATAATAAACCCACATATAGTAGCATTTCACATTAATGAAATGTGTTCACGTTGGAAACAAAGGAAATTTAGATTTTTAAAGTTAGAGTAAGTACTTCCACCTAAATCCCAAGTAATAATCTTCATAATCATAGTATTTTAATCTATTCTCCTCTAAAGTTCTGAATTTTTTGTTTCATCAGGATTAAAATTATAAAATTTTCAAATTAATTTAGCTAGATAAAGCCAATGCCTCTGTGTTGATTATAAGCACATACCCTTTTAAAGACTATGAGTACTTAAAAAGAGAAAATAAATGACCATTTTTTGAAATTTAGTAAGAAATCACAGAAAGTGTTAAATAATTTAGGATTGTTGACATAATCTCACCATTTTTCTTATATGTAAACTTCCATGCATACAAATACTTGAGAATTTCATTCTTCAATTAGTAACAAAATACAAAAATGTAATACACAGCTAAATTAATTGTATTCTGGGTTTCTTAGATGGAAATTTTTCAAATTCTTGAAAAGTTTCACTTACAGAAGAAGATAACAGGAATATGAGATTCCCCACTTTAAAAAGAAAAAAAAATCTGTGCATTAATCATAGTCAATATTCACATTACAACTGTTTCAAGTTGCACCTTGATTTTCAAGTAGAGATTTAATCTCTGCTCAATGCTGAAACTATTTCACAAAAAATCTGATGATCCACCATAAGATGGGGAAGGAGAGTATATTTTCTGCCCCTCCTCTACACATTCCTCATGTATACAGGTACAGATTTAGAAAAAGTAGAGAGAGAAGAATGTGAGAAACAGTAAGGCTAGGGTGGAAGGATGAAGCTGACTAGGTTGTCCCCAAAACAAAGTAAAATAGCTAATATCCATTTAATACAATCTTTTGTTCCCCATCAAATAAACCAAGAATTTTCACTCAGAAATTTCCTAATAGCAGTAAATCAGCTATTTTATATCAGAAAAAAATTGAAAGGAATGGTATGGAAATGACATGGAGAAAAAAATGTTTCTTGTGATTTTATCCAAAAATTTTTATGAGGATCCATGTAACAAAACACATATGCAAGAAAAAATTTTAACTAAGTCAAACATGTATCCAAATAAGTATATATAAAGAATTAGCATACATTCTACTTCATATTCAAGACTCACTGGAGTATCTAGCACATGATTCAGTGTGGCTGATCAAGTAACAGCATCAAAAATGTAGACCTTTCATTTTCCCACCACCTATCACTAACAATGTCTCTAACATATAAAGGCAAGTTGTGGTGTCCACTTAAACAAGGAAAAGAACATTCTTCCCTACCCTTCAATAAAAGTCAGACTATTACAGAAACCATAAACAATTAGCTTCATATCTATGGCATAACTGCATTATACATACTTTTCTAAAAATAAGAGACAGGTTTGTCATTCTCTGAAACTAGTTCATGTCATTTTAACATGAGAAAGTATTTAGCCAATGATTCCTCCATAGTGTGTCTAGCGAGTTTTTCCCAAAAAACTCAGTCTCTTGTTGCTCAAGAACTTTTGGCACTGGCTGATGTCCACCTCTCTGCTTGACAGAGGGTCTACTTCACATTAGTATGGGATCAATTGGCTTGGGTCTGTTAAGGAAAGACCTGGTGTGCTTTGTTCATTACTGTAACTGTAGTCTCTAAAGTGGTGTCTGGAACAGAGGAAATAATAAATATTCATACTGATTGAATGAATACAATCTTGATATCCTAGGTACGTCAGTGATTTATACATTAAGCTGAGGGTCCTGTAAAATAATTGCCCACGTTCTCTGCTTGTACCAGTGTGAGGGACATTTTCTCAACAAAGTTTGAATTTCTCTCATCTGTTAGGAAAACAATAAATGTAGGAGAATTTACCTGTAAACATAACTGACTGCAATAAACCTCAAATCACCACCATCCCTGGGCATTGCCAAAAAGTATTTCCCCTTATCCCTGATATGGCCATCTCCCCATGCATTCATCTATATACTATCTGTGATTGATTGTCTCCAACCCAAACGTCCATTGCCTGCCTCCTTCCCAATCTGTCTTCTTTGCTCTCTGATTGTGTACAATAGCTAGTTTACAGCATTCTGTAAACTACCAATACACTGTTTCTTCTTTTTCTCATAAATGAATCCTAGCTTTTTCTCTGAGGGATTGCTTTCCTATCTACCCTTTAGATTGGCCTCCAACTCATCCTCCTATACTCCAGTAACTTTGGGCTTGAGGTGGACTTATTATGTCCATGACTGTTCAGTGCCACTTCCAGATCACTGATGCTTAAACAAAAAATCCTCCTTTCAAATTTAGTTCAATCCAATAAATTAGACTGTTTCTCTTACTGTCATTTTAATCTGTCATTTCCTGGTTTCTCATTTTTCAAATACTTCTTTTCTAACTTAAATCTTGCCATTATTCTACTGTACTTTGATAATGTGAAATAAATATCAAAATTTTCAGCTACTCACTCCATTCACCTTTGTAACACCAATAACACCATTTGTATTTAAGCCATCCACTCCCATTCAATCATCTCCCAGAAGTATTTATGAAATCTTGATACTAGCTTACATTCTTTCAACTCTCACATATCTATTTCTCCTTTAACAGTACTGAAATATTTAGTTCCTCTACCTGTTTACATCTCCCCATTAGTTCTATCTGGCTTATACCTCCTCTGTACAGCTCAAATTTTGTGTCACATTGTTTCAACCAATCATTCTTTTGCCTCTCAAATCCCTTGCCCCATTCTCATCTATAACCCCAGCTGGGTAAAATCCCTGCCCTAATACTCCAGAAATTTATGTGTTCAACGCTGATTTCATCATCTTCTCCCCAAAACTGCTTTCGGCTATACTCTGTATCTCAATAAAGAGTACCAAAGTGCCCAGTTCCAGAAAACTAAAAATTATTCTTGACTCTTTGTCTCTCAAATCCTATATCTAATAAATTACCATGCCTTTTCAGTTCTAAATGTATTGATATTCAATGGTAGATGTCTCTTTAGTTTGAAAGTCATAAAAAATGTGTGTTTTGTGTGATGAAATAAATGGCTCCATTGACATAGTGTGGAAAGAGGAGGTTTGTACTAAAACAAAACAAAACAAAACAAAAAAACCCATTTAATCAGTAACAAGGGGATGGCAGTTTCAATTTGTCACCTATTAACTGTGGAGCCAAGAGAAGAACACAAAGTTTAAAAGAAATATGAAAGAAAAGATTTGAAGGAGAGAGCAGGGCTAAGGAAAATAGTTACAGTCATGGACCTTAGAAGGTTCATATCTTGTACAAAGTTTTCTGTAGAAAGAAAAGACCAATGAATTTTTTGAAAGTTATGTCTGGCATTCAGTTAGAAGTTGCTCCTTTTTCTTTTCTCCAATTACTCTCCATTGTTTATACTTTACTATAACTAATGACAAACCACAGCCTTGTTTTGGAGTAGTTTTGTTGCCATCTTATATAAAATAATTTTTATTTTCTTAGGAAATATTTGAAAATTAAAATGTATACAATCAAAATTTGAGAAAAGGTAAATAAAATCTTATAGAAAGTAGATTCAACTAAATAATGAAGCAAATTATTTACAGAGACCATAGAGAACTATATTATATTTTCATTTTCCAAAACATATAACTGAGTATAAATCCCATTTAAAAATTTTCAATGATGATACAGGAAAAAAATAAATAATTCTCTATGAATATAAAATGTGATGTTAGGAAAGATCACAATTCTCTGATCGAATAAAATAAGAGTGAAATAAGCAAACAAAGAATAAGTATCTGTAAAGAAATGCTGTGTCATTTGCTTTATCTCATCAGATAGCCAATATTTTAAATGAGCATAAAAGTCAAAGTGTCATTGTATTCAATATCCTGAAGGCTACAGAACAGTACAGGCTGGAAGACTGTATTCCTGAGGTAATAATTCACCCACTATATGAAAAAGGGTTATTTAAACAGAAAGGGCAGTAACTATCTTTTTGCCACCCTAACAAAGACAATTTAGATATTAATAAAGCAGTGTTTAAAAAATATTTGGAAGAATGTTATTCTGTTGAATATTTCTCTCAGTTAATTTTTGATATAATTTTACTTAGGCAACCAAAAAGAAGTAGAATAATCAATAAATAAAATTTGAACAGCTTGGCTTTTCAGAGAAAACCTCTCTGATTACTAGCTATTACTTAGACTTAGGGTCCTAGGCTAACCAAGAATTAATTTGTTTGCAGAATCATAGAGAAGACTATTGACATTAAGATGGTCACCTCCAATATCACAGGAGAGAGCAATGAAATATTGCAAGCAGAGATCATAATAGCAAACAGTCACAAACCCTCTCATTACTTTCTAAAACAGTACCCAGATGGAGCTGGGCGTATTTCTCATCTTGGTACAGTGAATTTGCTCAACTTCAGCAAACTAGTGAAGATATTTTTAAAATATTACATAAATCATAAAATATAACCTAAACATATCTAGTGAATAATTATATTAAAAATAAAAATAAGCATTTATCAGTAAATATGAAGCTAAAAGTTGATATTTGAAAATGAAAAAAAATAGCAAACTAATCAATAAACATTTGGAGGATTTCTTACATTTTATTTAAGATGTTTAAGCTCCAAATAGTAAGGTTAGCTCAAATATGAGCTGTAGAAGTGCTTCCTAGTATATGTTCTTAAATAGCTTGTCCTAATGAATGGATAGGAATTATTCACATGTAGTTTATCTTATACTACTAATTTTAAGGTTTCATTGTGCTTATCAATTTTTGGAAAATTTGCCTTCTTGAACAATTTTAGCTCCTCTGACAAAATCAAACACAGTTTTTATAGATACCATATAAAGTTGATTAGAGAAAACACACATAATTCATGAATGACCACCGGTAAAAAAAAAAAAAAAGAAAGAAAGGAAAAAAAATACTTTAGCTATTTGAAATATTTACATTCTATATAGTACAAAGTAATTTTCCATAAACTTTCTCTTAATTATTCCAAATTCCAACTTAGGGGAGTTTTGATTAATTAGATATTTATATATCAAACTTCAAACTATCAACCAGAACCAATAATGGATGATGCTTGTTTTAGATTTGTCTGGGGATGGCTATAAAGCAAGTATGAAAAAGCTGCTCTTCATTTCTAGGTGTACTATGTCTACCTCTCTTCACCCCCACGCAACCAGAGAAGAGTTTATCAAAATACCACTTCCAACACACCCAGAGCTTTTCTGAGAAGAGTTCTGATCAATTTTCTCCAGTTCTTTCCTTATAATTGAGTGATGTTGGATTTTCCCAGACAAACGCCCACTTAGCCTGTTCCTTACACTAGCTCAGCTGGGAGTTAACGAAACAGGTTTAGCACAAATACAGACAGTTCTAGTCACAGGCAGAGAACAAGGACAAATATGTCTTTTTTGTCACTAAGAATTTAAAATCATTAAGGCTTAATATTTATTTTTTTCAATATATCAAGATATTCTTTATACTAGAAAATATAGTCTAGTTGGCTATTAGTATAAAAGCTCTTTGATTTCCCATTGGTTTTCCATCCTAAATGAGTTACAGCGGGGCAGCAGTACACAAAGGACATCCATACATAAGAGTTTGAAAGAAGGGCATGGAGAAAACTACATACAATTTCGGGGTATCCTCTTTCATGATTCTTATTCATTAAGTACAGGAAGAGGCCCCAGAATACATAGTTTTCAACCTTCCAAGATGATTGGATGAAAGCCAGATATTATTAGAACCTCTGTTTTAGAATCTTTACAATCATATAAGATGGTTGTGTAAAAGTTCCACTTTCTTGGATTTTTTATTTTTGTTTTGTTCTGTTTTTACTACCCAGTACCATATAAGCCAAGTTGAAGTTTTTGAGGTAAAGAGAGATAAATTTTGTATACTATATGATAACTTCTGTATTGATCCTTGCACCTATTACAGAAGTTATTTTCCTGTCAACTTAGAGAAAAATTGGTGTTTCACTTTCCAGGTGATTAGAGTCTAAAAATGTCTAAGGCTTTGAGAAGAGTTACTGAAAAGAGTGATATTTCTATGTCATAGATAACCCTCTCCCCAAATAATAATGTACACTGGTCAGTAGATGAAAACTGCAAAAATGTAATTGGCTGTCTACCTACTCATGGATGTTTTAAAACAACTTTTGACACTGCAACTTCAGATTTCTTGTATAATATCTTTTATAAATTTCACATGATTTATCAAGAAAATTTATAAGCTAAGAAAAATTGTAAAACAGTGGTTTAACTGAACATTTTAAAATTAATGAAAAACAGTAACATTAATCAGCTCTAGAAATTCTTAAGGTATTATTTACTCTTTCATTTCACACGGATTTTATTTTTAGATAGATTTCAGGGAGTAGAATGCTAAAGAAAAGGAATCAGAGGACTTATATGCAAGACTCATTATAGGAAAATAAATAATAAAAAATTACTTAGCTTTGGTGGTAGGGAACAGAAAACAACTGTAAAAAGTTAAAGGATGAAGAAGTGGAGAAGTGGCAAGTTGAGACAGGGACACCCTAGGTTTGAGTCCTGAGTCTACTCCTTACTATTTGTATGACCTTGAGATAACTGAACCTCTCCAAACTTCAGTTTTAGGGTTAAAAAATTCTTAAAGAGTTCTTTGAGAATTGATAGATAATGCAGCAGAGTGACTAGAATATAATAGATTAATAATAAATGTTAATTATTATTATTATTATTCTCATTTCAGTAAAATTTGCAGAAGTCAGCATCACTGAGACCAAAGTATTTGGTTGAGTGAGTGGCTGATCCTTTTTCCTGCTCAGCTCATTTTTCAGTCTGACCTCTGGTTTATGTGTCTGTTTCAATACTTATTCATTTATTCACTCTTACTCACCTATTATTTATTTAGTGGCTATTATGGAGTTTATGATATGATAAAGAAGAAATAAGAAATAAAACATGTCCTTGCCACTGCTAAGGAGGAAAAGTAATCGTGCATTAAGTCCCAGGCCACTAAGAAACAGACTCCACGTTTAAAAAGAGAAAGAAAACCAGCCCCTGACATCCAGTTCTGACTTGGTAGCACAGCCAGGTCTTGGTGTTCTCCTGCTGAAGGTGAACACTTTCACAGAACATTGACAACAGAAAAGGCCACTCTGTGATCACAGTGCATCATACGGTGCATCAAGACAAAAACAAGACCACTTCATAATCATGTCTGAACACAAACAAAATATTGCCCAAGTCTCAAAATTTTAAATATCCCTGTGCCAGGTTAATACAAGTGGCTTCTGCCTATTTATCAATTACAGCTTCAGTTTTGCTCTAGTCTCTCCACCTATGGGTAAGATTTATTGAAATATACCATCATAAAATTGTTTTTGCTTTCTGCAATCTCCCAATTTAGAATGAACCTCTGCCTCATTGGACTGTCCCCAAAATCACCCAACTGAAGCCTAAATCACATAAGTCCGTTCTAACACCTCTTCCTGAGATGCCCCATGGGTGCTCCCAGTGTGCTTTTTTTTTTCATTGCAATAAGTAATAAATTCAAAGAGCACATCTTGTGGCATTTGGCTGGAAAGCATTGACAACAAATAGAAAATGATATTGTAGACAAATAGTAAGCATGTTTTAGCTTTTGGATTGGACATACTGTCCAGGATAGCTATTTTCTATCAGATCATTATTTTTAAGAACATGTGACACAGATTTTAGGGTATATTTACACTATTGTATGAAGACTATCTTGCTGGTATTTGGTACTAAGTCTTATTGGTTTAAGATTTCTACACTACCTTATTGTTTTATTTTCAATAAACACCTATTACCTTTTTGTTGAATTGCAAAGTAAAAAAAAAAAAAAAGTGAATTTTGTATTTGTATATTATCAACCCAGATAAATACCCCAGTGAAGGCAGCTAATCCTTTCTGTCTGATGTTTAGGGGAAGTTGACTCAACAAGAGTGGGTTTGAACCTTACAGCTTGAGTAAACAAATTTCTGTCTAGTATACTGATTTGAGATATCCAACTTGGAATCCTAGCCTACAAAGTCTAACAAATAAAGATTAATATAAAATATGGGTATAAATTTAAAAAAAAAAGGAAAGAAGATCATGGAGTAGAAAAGAGACTAACATAACAAATCATACTTTTTCATTCTTGCGTCTCCTATTCACTTTAAACTTAATGCACAGGTTTCCTCTTACCTCCAATCCTTTTTTCTTTCTCACTTAACTTTTTCAAACAATATGCTGTGTAAATACTGTGATCTAAAGCAACTTCCTAGTTCTTGCTGATAAATTTGGTGTTCTATCATAAAATACATTTAACAGGCATCCAAAGGATAGCTCTATTTTAAGACATAAATGGAATAAAGGATGATATTAATGATCATACAGGCAAACTATGTACTTGGAAATAATATTGATAGTCATAAACTATTACTCCATTTTTTGTCATCCTTGTTAAAACAGAGATCATTATTTAAACTAAAATTGTGAAATACCTATTTATATCTAGAGTAGTATTTTCTACGTTTTCCAAATATTGGCTTACAAGTAAATTTTTTCAGCTTGGTGAAAATAAACAAAACATTCATTATTATGCCCCCAATGCCTGAAACAATTTAGCTACCTTATCAATGTGCCTTTTGGGTAAATCACCCAAGTGATTCTATGATTAACATGAATGCTGCACATAGGCAATTTTTGCCTGGACTTGCAGATGACATTATTAATTCTACATAGAGTCTTCATTCCAAAATCAACCTACAAATGTTTTCTCATCTCTAACCAAGTATTCAAAATTAATCAGCTCTCTGAAGCAGCACGTTTTGTGACACGACAGTAATGTGTCTGCCATAACCAATCAGGTGAAACATCATTGTAAGGTAGGCATTTCAAAGATGGGACTTTAAAAATTAATGAGCAAAGGGAGTAAAACACGTACACCTCCAACCTTTCTTTTCTTTGAAGGATTTAAAGAGGACAGATGTAAAACTTGGTTTCTTCATAGGTTATTTAAACTTCAAATTGACTATTTTACATTGCTAAATTTTACATAAAATTAAGTATCACATAGTCATATATTAATGTCTTTAAAAGTAAAAATAGTCCTTCTGTAATCTTTTTTATCTCAGTTCCCTTTAACTTTCTATGTACTATTTTTTCTGTGTAATATACTCTTCGCCCTATCAACTTCTCCAACTTCTTTACTCCTCAAAGACTTTATATAATTAGAAGCATAAGAAATAATTGTATTACTTCTGTTTTATGAGTTTCTATCTCTCAACCCAAAAAACAATGAAATCAATAAGCAAGTAAACATTGAACAATCATAAATTACCTGACTTCATAAAAAGAAATCAAAATGCACTCTACATCTTAGATTTTTAGGGATATTGTACACATTCTACTGACCTTTGAATTAGGTTCAAAATAGATTAGGTTCAAAATATAATAATATAATTATATTTTTTCCTCCCTTTATTTCTATTCTTCTGTATAATTCTTTCAAATAGTTAGTGATTCCTTCAGGTAAATAGCAATTACTTTGCCAATGATTAAAAGCAGTTAGACACAAAAGACTGTCCTAAACAGTCTGACCTCATCTGTGAAAAATTCAAAAATAAGGATCATTATTTTATAATTTTGGAAATCACAATAATGATTACCTTCAGAAGAGAGAAAAGTTGGGAGCAGACATGAGGAAGGCTTCTAGCATTTTACTAATGTTCTATACCTTGATTTGTATGGTGGTGGCACAGATAAGTTTATTTGTGAAAGTTCATAGGCTTTACATGTAAGATCTTAGGCACTTTGCTTTATGAATAGTTTAATTAAAAATCAAGTAAATGTAAATAAGTGTTTAAAACTGCTCTCAATTTTAATAGGTTGTCATGATCCTTGTTCTTTTCTTTAAACAGTCACATGTTCACCAACATTTGCTTATGCTCCTTCCAAAATAGTTTTTTATCTAAATACTCTCCGCTTTGAGACCTACGGAAGTCCCACCATTTGATATAAAAATTCTCTATTAACTCCAGCCAGGACTAATTGATATCCTTTCTCTAAACTTCTAAAATAAAAATATCTGTATGAATCATTTTATCACATAACTATCAATTGATGTATGTTAACATATAATTTCCCTGAGCTAACATGTTATGTCTGCAAATAGAATGGCTCCATAGCAGTTACCATAAGTTTAATTTTAAAGACAAATTAGATATTTAGTAAATACATATTAAATTAATAGTTTATGTATATCAATATTAAGACTCTAAATTGTGATCAAGTCATTCTCAAAGTTATTTACTCCTTGGAAAAGATATACATATATATATATATACACACACCCATACACGCACATATATAAAACACACATATATATTCACATATTAAATAAATGTCCATAGATAAATAAGACTAAAATCATCTATCATTGTACTGCCCTTAAAATTCATATGTGAGATGATCTTCTTTCAGTTAGTATGTAGAATGTGAAATGCACTCACCCCACTAAAACCAGATATTAACAATGAACCAAAAAGTTATACTATTCTTTAAAGCCTTCAAAGGGCTGTGGGCATAAAATAACGCGAGAAACTCCAGTAAGACAAGTCTTTCTTAAGTGAACAAGGAATGGAAGATACTTTCACTTCTTCAGACAGTTTCTGAGGCTGGTGGAAGTAGCATCCAAGGAGAAACCCTGACAGATAAAGAGAGTTTTGCCTGGAATATGAGAGCAGGGCGGGGAGAGGGGGTGGCAGTAGGACTTAGACAGTTGTACCGGAAGGGGAGATATGTTACATACAAGGGACAAGAATAAAAGCTGACTTCTCATCGGAAACAACGGAAGCCAGAAGAGAATAAAATTACACCTTTAAAATGCTGAAAGAAGAAAATCATTAACCTAGAATTCTATGCACAATGAAAATGTTCTTCAAAAGTGAAAGGAGAAATAGTGATATTTATTGGCAAGGAAAAATTAACATGCCCTACAAAAACTGCCAGGGAAACGTCTTCAAGAGCCCCCTACCAAAAAATAAATAAATAAATAAAAATACTATAAAATGAAAATTTGGATCCACAGCAAAAAAGCAAGGAAGAGGACTACAAATGGAAAACGTAGGATAAATATAAAAGAAATTTTCCCTCTTTTCTTAAAATATGTCTATTAGCTATTTAAAGCAAAATACAATAACAATGGATTGACATGTGTATAACGTATGTCATAGTAAAATGTATGACAGCAATAACAGAAAGAGCAAAAGAAATATAAATGTAATTATATCGATTATATTGTTTTAAGAGGTTATATGAGAAATGGTATAATATTAAATAAAGGTATAGTGTGAATAAAGTACATATGGTCATGTATAAAATAACCACTAATCAAATAAGTACAGCTAATAAAGTGCAAATAAGTATGGATAAAATGCCAATAGAAGGAATAAAATATCAAAATTACCAAGTTTTCCCAAAGAAAGACACAAAAGGTTGGACATACAAAACAAAAAACAGAGGAAACAAAGAGACAACTTATAGTAAGCTAGTAAAACATTCAACATATTAAAATTTAGATTATATGTTAATGAACTAAACTAAAGTTAAAAGTCAAAGATTACCAGACTGGATAAGATAGAAATCACTAAATATATTCTCTCTAATCCCATACAAGAGACACATTTATTTCAAAAATATTTCAAAATAGATAAATTAAGTGTAAAATACAGGAAAAGATATAGCATGCAAAAACTAATCACAAAGGAATTAGTACACTATATTTAAAAACAGAGTGTTACAGAAATAAGATAAAATAACATTACTTCAAATCATAAATCAATAACTCTTTAAAAAATCTTAATAATCCTAAAACTGACAGAACTAAAGGGAAAAATAGAAAACCAATAATCACAATTGGATATTTTAACACCTGTCTTTCAATAACTGATGGAACAAAAGCCCGTAAGTCAATAAAGATATAGAAGATTAAACAATGGTATAAAGCAGCTGATGCTAATTGATTGTTATAAAATACTACACCAGTGAAAGAAAATACAGTTGTCCCTCACATACAGGGTCCCCACATATACCAAAATTACAGATGCTCAAGTAGTTTAAATAAATGGTGAAGTATTTACATCTAACCTATGCACATCCTCCCATATACTTTAAATCATCTCTAGATTACTTCTAATACCCATTACAATATAAATGCTATGTAAATGTAGTTGTTATACTATCTTGTTTATTTGTATTATTTTTTATTGTTGCATTGTCAATTTTTATTTTTTTCAAA
>CAUYRT010033878.1:0-11566 GCA_963574885.1 Lepilemur ruficaudatus
GAGATGGATTTATCCAATGGAAAATGCCTTACTCTCTCTCCATTCCATTTGTGAGCCTAAATAAAACTATAAATATAGCTAATAAATTAGCATTCTCACAGTGATCTTCTGTAATAGAAAGGGTTTTTTTTTTAATTAACCGTAATATTAGGCCAGCACGGTGGCTCACACCTGTAATCCTAGCACACTGCAAGGCTGAGGCGGGAGGATTGCTTGAGCTCAAAATTTGAGACCAGCGTGAGTTACAATGACGCCACTAACTCTACCCAGGGCAACACAGCAAGAATCTGTCTCAAAAAAAAAAAAAAATTACCATAATATTAAAACACTGCAATCCTTAAACCACTTGTAAGATCTTTGTAGATTTTCCATCAATTACATTCTATGATGTTCAAGGTACATTGCTACTTCCTACTGAATATTTTTTCATTTTATTATTTTCTTTTATTTTGGTACAAATATAATGGATTTTAATTAACTTATGCTTTTGTTTCTAGGCTTTTGGCCTGAAAGCAGGACCACCATTATAATATTGCTTCTATTATTCATAGAAAATGGAATTGAAATTTCAAGCTAAATTAGAAACTAATTTGGAGACACAGCCCATTTGTAAGGTCAGCATTTCATCTAGGATCTGGGACAAAATTGATGGGCTTTGCACTGTGACCAAAAACCTAGAGGGCCTGGGTAAAGGTGGAAATAGGTGTTCATCTGTTGAGTGGCTGAGTTAGGTGGAAAGAGTTTTACAAAAATAGGTAGAACAACAGAAGGATAAGGAGACGGATGAAGTCAGAAAAGTTAAGACTGAGCACACATATGGAAAGCAATGAAATTTCTATGACAAAGGTTACAGTTTTATCGTAGAGGGGAAGAGGGGGAGAAAGGGGACAGAGAGTGGGGAAAGAGGAAAAGAAACAAACACATTTGGTGGGAATCTGGCAGTTAGATACATCTGATGCAATCCTTACAACAACCAGATACTATCTTCATATTAGAAATGAGGATCAACTGAGGCTAAGGAAAGTACCCTAAATTATGTACACCTTTAGGATTTCCCGTCAAAATCTAACTGCAACATCCATGTTCTTTTCACTCGACATCATTGTTTCCTACTTGGAAAGAGAGGGTGGAAAGTAGGTCCAGCAAGGATGCACATTTCACAATGAACAATGTGAGTTGGGGCATACAGGTGACAAAGGTTGAAATCTAAATCAGCCTACCTAGACCATAATATTGAGTCCACTTTGTAAGAATCTGAGTGGCAATATACAGATTCCTTTCATAGAACTAAAGCTACAGAATGAATAGATGTAAAATCCATAGATGCATAAAAACAATAAGTTCTCAATAAATGGTCACTGTCATTATTTATGATCACTATTAACTTGTCATAGCTCCAATATGTGCTAACACTGCTGTGGTTCACATATTTCTTGCATCTGTATTTTATTTGTTCAAGGCTTCTAAAATAATTCAGAAAATTTGCTCCCCTTCCTTCCAGTAATTTAACTTTACCTTCATAGAAAACATCCCCATCAAAAATTAAATTGACTTTGACAGCTGAATCTCAAATTATAGGGAAATTGAAAAATAGGTCAAGTATTTCCACTTCCCCAGATAAAAATGTATCAGACTCCATTTTCACAGTAGGAAGTACAGAGAAAAATGATTTTTTTAAATTAACAACTGGAGTTATGACATTTTCAAAGAAGGTTCTAAAAAACAAAGAGCATTAAAAATGGTACATTGAGCACCAATTTGAGATCTGTCAGATCTGACAATTTAAGATAGTAGAAAAGACTTCAATAAAAGATTTTAGAGTTTGAGTGAAAGCAAGACAAAGTAAAGGGAAAGGCAAAGAAAACCACTAAAAAAAGTAATTTGAAACTGTACAATCTAATTCTGATTTCCCTACCTACAACATTATCAGCAAGTAATTTTTCTATTTTCTTTATTCATTCTCTGGAAAAATAATTGGAAGCAAATATCTCATTACATGTTGTAGAGGTTTCATCTGGATCATTCCATATGGCCCTCACAATAACCTGGTCCTCAAAACAAAACTAGGGGCTAAGTGGAATGGCTCCTTCTCTAAATACTCAAAACTAATCGATGAAACAGAAGCAAATACCATTAATGTATAACTTAATGACGATAGCATTTATTGAATGCCTGCTCTCTTCCAGTCATCATGGTCAGTACTTTACATGTATCATCTCTAATCCTTGGAAGAAATAAATGAAGGTTTTTTACTGGTATGGAAACAAAAGCTAACAGAGGTTATACAAAATATATATTGCTTATGATCACACAGGGACAGAATAGGAAAAAATGCATTTCATTATAGTAATATACAGGGATGGAAGAAAAGAATAATACAAAAACTAACAATTACCTGGAGCTTATGAAATATCAGACATTATATCAAGGACTGAATATGTATTCCTCACAATGACCTACGGAACTGTAGGGGGTATTATTGTCCTCAATATGTAAAATAGGGCACTGATTAAGACACTTGCCAAAGTCACAGCAAATGAGTGATAAACAGTATGGTCTCTGACCTAGTTTCTGGGGTTTTAACCACTAAGCTATCTACAGCTTTAGATCAGACCCTTAAGGTTGACGTAGTAAGTAAATAATTATGGAGGAAAAGGGATTCTGAATGAGCAGGATTTGAATTGGAGCAATAGGAGAACAGGGAGAAAAAAAGCAAAAAGGGAGAATGGACTTTTGGGGGATGTAGGTACAGTCTAACTAGAACCAATATCAAATGTTAGAAATAGTCTTTGTATATCTTCTGAAACTGTTTCAAAAAAATAGTCATTGTAAAAATATTTTAATTAAATCTGGTTCCTCTTTATGTGTCTTACATGAAGATATCCATCCCCAAGACCTTTTCTCTTGGCTCTCTCCTTTTCCCCCCTGTTTCTCTACAGGAACATCACTTCCACAGCCTCAATTATCACATCTAGGATGTTATTTCCCAAATCTTTCAATTGTCCCCACTCAGAATGCTTTGAGTCAAACCTCCAACTGCATATGGATTTCGGTTTAAATGACAATAGCCTCAATTTGTCTGAAATGAAATTCATCTTTTCCTCCAGTCTAGTTCTTGCACCTGACTTTCCTAATCTGATGGTGGCCTGTCATTACATTTCTTATCAGCAGGATGTGAAACTCCAAAATTTCAAGATTTGATTCCAAACACTCTTTTGGACCCCAGCTCCCACACAAACTCTGCAGATTCTACCTCCACCTTTCCATGCTCCTACCCATTCCTTTTGCCTCTCTCTTCTACTTTTTGTCTCTCTATTACATCTGTCTACTGTTATTCATTCTGCCACCACCTCCAAGTATAACATTACCTGTCACCCGGATCAATGAAACACTCTCAACACTGTATATTGGTCTGTTTCTGTATGGCCATTCCAATCTGTTTTACTCCACACAAGATCATATCCCTAAAACACAACTCTCAGCATATTTCTCCTCATCCCAAAACATTCGACAGCTTACCAAGAATTACTAAATTAAGGGAAAAAGCACTAGACATTTAGTGTTTTGTGCTTTTCAGCCCAACCCAAATGTCTAGGATTTCTTCCCCTATACTGTGATGACAGTGTACTATTTGCTATTCCAGGAGTAAGCTTTCTTTTTTCTACTCCACTTCTGCCTTCAAACTGGGACTACTATGTTTCCTACCCATGTAAGAATAGATATATGTTAAATGGGAAAAAATAGATACAAAAATCTCTGTACACTATGTTTCAACTATGTAAAAAGTGTGCATTGCCTATGGTTTCATGTAATAGGCAAAAGGCTTATAATGCCCAATGTAAGCAGGGATGTGCAGAAATGAGCACTCATACACAGCAATGAGGGGAAACTGTCACAACATTTTTGGAGGAAACATGACAACCTTTTACTAAACTAAAAATATGTTTATCCTCTGACCTAGGAATTTCACTTCTGGAAATTTAACCTACAGAAAAACCCACGCAATTACGCAAGAATTATTTCTAATAGCAAAAATTTAAGATAATTTAAGTGGTTACAAAAATAAACTATGCTATATCCAAACTATAGAATACTGTGTATCCATTAAAAAGAATAAAATAGAGTAGATAATGACAAAGACAACAGTTAAGAATTATTGAGTGCTTTCCAGGAGCTAGGCATTGTTTTAAGTACTTTGCATATATTAGCTCATTTCACAAAAATCCTAAGACATGAATCTGCATGTATTAATACGTAAGAGGATACATGCTCATGCCACACGGAAGCAAACTGCAAAACGATATGGAGTCTACCAAAATATATATTACTTAAAAGGAAAAAGGAAAAGAAAAAACCTCTATACATGCTTCTAACTGTTCTCAACAGTGGTTACCCCTGAGGAGAAGTATGTGTTTTCAGGATGGGAAGTCGAGTGGACTTCCTCTCTTGAACGCCCTTTACGTTGTACTTATTTTTTTAAAGCCTGTAGTGTTTTACAATTTAAAAAAACACCATAAAGTATGCATACGTAAAGACTGTACAGAAATACATTAAATAGATTTTACATTGGTTAGATTTTTTCCCATTTTCAGACATTATATGTTACTTTTACAATTTTTGTTTTTGTTTTAATAAACTTCAACTCCTACGTCCTATTATACAGTGAAGTGTATGGACTTTGAAATCTCATAGACCTGGGTTTGAATCAGTCCATTTACATAATGTAATCCAGCAGGCACTACCCTAATGACCCTGGGCAAAGTATTAAACCTCACCGAGTCTTAGTTTCCTCACTTGTTAGACAATGCCACCAATATCAAGGGCTCACATGAGGATTAAATAAAATAACGTCTAGAAAACGTCTAATACAATACCACCAGAAACAAGGTATTCCATATAAAATCGCCTTCCTTCCCTGGACTATTGCCTACGTCCATCAACCTGATAGATAACTGCTCTCCTCTCAGAAACTCCGTAAGCTTTGGTTTTTGCCAATAAACAATTTTATCACATTTTTCTGCCACATGTGGTGACTTGTCTTATAACTTCTGGATAGCAGCAAAGGCGTCCTACTCATTGATCTCCTTTCACTCTGACTAGCATATCACATTGAAAACAGTACCCGTACAATGTGATTTTTAATTAAATTTCTAGGAATCTGACATTAAGTAAATGGACAGGCGTGAAACAGAGGGTACAGCCTACCAAAAGAATCGACACATTAGCTTACTAAATGACTGATTAAAATTCACTCTAGCCTTTAAAAAGTCTAACTTTTGTTTTCAATAAGCCAATAGACCAAATTTAAACCTCCCACCTTTGTACTATCCAAGTACAATATTCAAATCTCCACCTTTTTTTCATACAGAGGCAAAAGAAAATATCTAAACTGAAAAGTTTAGCTCTGTTAAGCTATATTCCTAATACATTTACAATTTGAGAAGTCCCCTTTGCCCTTAGGGTAGCATGACAAGATGCATGCAAAAAAACTAAGAGGTAACACTTTGTCACCCATAGCCATTCTGAAATTCTAATAGCACAACAGGGTTAGGTGGAAGGGACTAAGACTTCTAAATAAAAAGACATTGTAAAGATCAAGTAAGGCCGTAAATAACCTTCATATAGGTAATTATGCCATTAGATTTAAATATAAAAGGGAGTTCTCATGATTTAAAATTTAAAATTAAAAAGAATTCGTGCAAGAATAAAGTTGATGCTTTTCAAGATTCCAAACACGTCTCTGCTTATAACCACCATTTTCTTGGGATTAAACTCGTTAGTCAAAGTCACAGGACATGTTATTAACTCGTTAGCAAGCACTCATTAGCTCAATTCAAGCTCCAGAACACAGTTTGTGACTAAAGCATCCATCCTGCCTCACCAACTGCCCCAGTCAGCACAAGCGCCGGCTCTACATTCTGTCACCTAGCTGGATTCAATTTTTAAACACTTTGCAAAGAGCTTTGACGTTAAGGAAGCAGAAGGGGACACTTACCTTGAGAAGCGAAGGCAGCCTAGCCAACTTCCGGTTTTGTTGCAACTTGTATCACATTTCAGCAGCTGGGTGGAGCCAATTTATCCCTAGTCAAAAGGGAACGTGTCCCAAGCTAAGCTGCAAAACTTGATTTGCAAGACTAGTACTTGTTTTGGAACTTCTTTTTACACAAAGGGACACTATTTGCCAAGTAGTAATTGTTTCACCAAGAAAATTATGTTTTTTGTCTTTAACTGCAAAACCATTTGAAAATGCATACTTAGTTCTGTGTAATGCTAAGGAAAGGCAAACAAAAGAACCTACTTGTGCCTAGGTGGAATTGCCAAATTTAGCTAGTATAAGTATTGTCTTATGTGATATTTGGGACATATTTATACTAAAAAATGATCTGTTGTTTATCTGAAATTCAAATGTACTCCGGGAATTTATAGGAATAGTCCAGTATTTCATCTGGCAACCCTGTTGAGGAAACAACAGCAATTAGCAAACTATTTTCAATTAATTTACAAACGGTGGGAAAGAATCAGATTGCATAGAACTGAAACCTTGGGAAGCATGAATGATATAATGCAAAAGAATTCTTTTATTTTGCCAATTTTACCGCGGAATTTAGGAATTTTGTTTTTGTTTCTTTTTAAGCCTTTAATCTTTGTGTTTCACAAGATTCTTTTGCAAAGGAAAAATTTCAGGGCTAGGAAAAGACAATGTATCTGAAAACGTTAAACACTCCATTGCAGACCATGACTAACACGCGCAAACTGGAAAATAGATTACAACACACCCCTTGACCTCAGAACACCGGTTATCAATCAATACTAGTAAATTCTCTAAAAGAAGAGAATTTTAAAAGTATCATCACTTTCTTTAATCTTACTCCTAAAGAACTAGTCACAATTAACAAAAGCCCCTCTCTAGAGGATTTTAAATAGAGGCTTTAAATAAAGATGACCCAGAGCTGGTCATCTATACTAAACCAGATTGGAACATGAATAGTTTTAAACTAAGTCAGCTGAACTTCAGTTCTTCAGCTCCAAGTCTCAGGTGATGAAATAAATAGCTTTCTGCAGTTATAATTAGATCCTTTCCAGGAATAGTCCCCATTGGACATTTTGCATGCCAAAAGTGTGATAATAAGTCTGTAAAAGAAGTAACTCTTAGACTATATTGTCTTAATCTTACATCCTAAAGCACTCTTAGGAAGCAATACAACATAGTGGAAAGAGCTGCATGGAGAAGCTAGCTCTATTTAAAACCACCATTTCCAGACCTATCATTTCCCGCAGAGTCCCCAGCTATAACCCTCTTATCACTCCCTCCCAGTTCACCTCTACCAGACTCTTTCTTCATCAGCTACTTATCAGTTGTCACAAAGGAAACCAAATTTATTAAAATATTCAGTGGAGCTTGGACCCTAAAAGTTAAAACTACCCTACTGGATCCCACTCTCATGCCTCTAAATCAACAGTTCTCAAATCTTTTCGTTGCAAGACCCCTTTACAAATTAAAATTATTGCAGACACCAAAGAGATGTTTCTTTATGTGGGTGATATCTATCAGCATTTTTGTATTAAAATGAGAACAGAAATATTTAAATATTTATTCACAGGTTCATTTTGAAATGACAATAATAAACTCATTACATGTTGACATAGTATTTTTTTTTACTGTTGTTTTTATGATCGTTTTCCAAAAATAAAAATTTAGGGAAAAAAGTACCATTGTTGAAATTGTTGCGAATCTCTTTAATGCCTGACTTCATAGAAGACAGCTGGATTCTCATAGCTGCTTCTGCATTCAGCTTGTTGTGATATCATATAACACATTAGGTAGCCACTGGAAAACTCTATATCCATGAGAGAATGAGAACAATTAAAGCAAATAAAGTATAGCCAGAACATTAATTATCATCTATTGAGCACCCATTTTGACGTAGGCACATATATTATTCTAAGTCACACAACTGCTCCAGGTGAAAAGTATTATTATGGACATTCTACAGTGGAGAATGTTAAGAATTTGCATGGCTAAATCATCCAAGATCAGGCAGAGGAAAGTGGCAGACAAGATTCTAGGCCAGAACCACTAACTCCTTCCACTGAGCCCCACTGCCAAGTCTGAATGAGGTCTGACGGATCAAACTTATGAACTTCCTTTTCCTATTATACTTAGCATTTCATAAAAGCTTACATTCAAGTAGAATGTCTCTAGTTAATTAGACCCTGCCTCACCTCGGTAACTCCAAAACCCACCATTTAAAATGGACTTATTATCACTTGGTCTTTAATTTTATCCATCTCATCCAAACAGCCAAATTCATCCCTTCTTCTCTATCTCCACTGCCATTGTTCTGGTTGATGTCCTCATTACTTCTCAGCTGGACTACAGTCATTATCCACTAAGTGCCTCCAGTTTCTTACCAACCTAATTAGTCATCCCACATACAATCATGCTAATATTTCTGAAGTATAACCCACATAATTCTTCTGCTCAAAAAAATTCTAACTTACCTACTTACTACTTATTACTGAATGAATGAACATCCAGATTCCATAGACAGATAGTCAAATGAAACACTTTCTGTAAAGCACAGTGCTTGGCACAAAAATAAGTAATAAATGATTGTAAAAAGCAAAAAAAAAAAAAAAGGTTTTCATGGCGACTTTGTAAATGAAATGTCCCTCAGTGCTATAAATAATAAATTGTTCCAAAATCATCCATGACTGAACTCTAATTGCTAAATCCGTATATTACATGTTCTCTGACAACAGGAAGCCATTTTCAGCATTAGATCAGTGGTAGTAACATTCTTCTTCATATTTTTCTTACGCAACAGTTCAAGATCACCTCACATTATGCCCTTCTTAAACACAGACTAATCCTTAAATTACTCAGTCTAATGTGACTTCCCTATGATAACAGATCCTGAAGGGTATCTGCCACTTCACCCCAGCCCTGGCTAGAACTGTCTGTGTCCTCAAAAAGGAACTAACATTATTACTGAAATCCAGTTTTGTATAATCTAGATACAATTAATCTCTTCAAAATATTTTATTTTGTCAACCTTACCAAAACGATACTAGAGAAAATTATCTCTAAATATGTTGGGTTTACTCAAAAACAGAAATAAGGATTATAAGCCAGAATGCATAAAATAGCAAGCCACCAGTGTATTTGGTGAAGAAAGGATAAGGGGAGCTTTTATTAGCAAAAAAAGAGATTTAAATTAGCCACTTAGAAACAGAGGTGATTTGTTCCAGGAGTTCAAAACCAGAGTTGTCGCCAGTTCATAGGTGGAGAGGCCCTTACAAGGCAAGTGTTTTTCCAAGATTATCTTATCTGAATTACTCCAGTCCTAAAGAATAGCTAATGATAAATTTTATCAAAGCAGGAGATGCCTAAAGGATGGAAAGTTTTCTTAGAAAGTCCCTGGAAGCAGCTCTTATCTCAAACATGTAAGCACGAGCTTCCTCTCCTTCAAGCTTTCCCAGCGCTGTTTTGTCTGGGTCTGACATAAGTAATTTCACCCTGGTATCTTGCAACTTTCACAATTTTCACCATAATTTTTTTAAATTATAAAACCACTTGGAGATGATCTTAAGTCATAAAAGTCTACTCCAATGCAAATGCATAGAAGATAGCTCTTTGGTGGGATAGGACATTGCCTTCTGTTAATTCTTTTCAAGTGAGGGATTTCTTTGTTGTGATAGACTGTCCTGCACACTGCAGAATGTGTAAGCATTTCCGCCCCCAACTATGAAATCCCAAAAATCTCCTTCTCCCCCGTGGTGCTAAACAATAACAACAAAAAGAAATGCCACCACACATATCCAAAGTTGTGGCAAGAAGCAGGAATAACGCCTCAATTCACTATGTAAGGCTGAGATTAGATGGATGACCCTGGATCCTGATGGAATGAAGCATTTTGCTTTTGAAGAAAATAAATACCAAGTGAAGAAAGAATTATAATACTACTTCTTCCTAGCAACAAATCGTACTGCTTCTTCAAGGTGACAGATACATTCAAGAGAAGCTTGGCTTAAAATAAACGTAAAAAGACAGGTGTGCAGTAAAAAGAGCACTAGATTATCCTGGACAAATCATTTATCCTCTCTGGTTTTGTTACCTCAGCTGTAACGATGAGAGGTTACAACCAGAACTGTACGTTCTCTGAGTTCTCGTGCCAGATTCTGAATGCAGGTTTCTGATGGACAAGAAGAGACAGAAAATAAGCCAGAGAAAGACTTTCAGTGTGAGAGGTCACTTTAAAATAAAGAATTATCACAATCATTCAATAAATATTTTGTCAAGCACTTGCTATATGACAGATACTGTGCTAGGCACTAACCCAAGCTTGTAGAAAGTGGTTCTACCTCTACTCTCTGATGATTTCCTAGGTGGGTGAAAGATGAATAGATGGTAGATAGATAGATAGATAGATACGTAATTACCTGATAAACTCATATACTTGTAGACACACAGTCCTCATTGCTTTCCAGACCTCTGACCTGAGCACACTCCTTGTCCAATACCCAACACTGTATGTTTTATGAAGATGAGTTTGGTTTGTGTTTGCATAAGCACGAACAGTCTCACAGCTCCGACTACAACAGCGATGTTAATAAACACCCAGAATATAATTATAACCTTTACCTTTTATATATTAGTAAATTCAAGTACTGTTTTCCTGATTGCTTTTCAAGATAATGGGACATCTCTCCATTCAAAAACTGAAATCACTCTATTTTCTCCTCTGTCAACACTTGTGGTAGGTTGAATAATGGCCCCCCAAAGATACATCCACATCCTAATCTCTGGAACTTATGAATGTTACCTAACATTGCAAAAAAAGGGCTTTTCAGATGTCCTTAAATGAAGGATTTTTGAGATGGGAAGATTATTCTGATTATCCAGGTGGGCCATAAATGCAAACCCCAAGTGTTCTTTAAACAGAAAGGCAGAGGGAGATTACACACAAAAGAAAAAGAAAGGGCAGAAATTGGTCACAAACCAATTATTGCTAGCAGCCACCCAAAACTGGAAAAGGTAGGCGGGGCTCAGTGGTTCATGCCTGTAATTCCAGCACTTTGGGAGGCCCAGGCAAAGGACTGCTTGAGGCCAGGAGTTCAAGACCAGCCTGGGCAACATAGAGAGACTCTGTGTCTACAAAAAAAAAATAGAAAAATTAGCCAAGTGTGGTGACGTGCACCATAGACCCAGCTACTCAGGAGGCTGAGATGGGAGGATCATTTAAGCCCAGGAGTTTCAGGTTGTGGTGAGCTATGATGACACCACTCCATTCTAGCCAGGGTAGCAGAGCAAGACCCGGTCCAAAAAAAAAATCAGAAAAGAAAAGCCAGAAGAGGCAAGGAACAGATTCTCCCCTAGAGCCTCTGGAAGGAGTGTGGCTCTGCTGACACCTTGAGTTACATCCAGTGATACCAACTGTGGACTTCTGGCCTCTAGAACTGTGAGAATTTAATTTCTGTTGTATTAGCCATCAAGTCTGTGGTAACATGGCAATCTCAGGAAACTAATAACTCCCCTTCCTAATTTCTCCTTGTTTATCAATCA
>CAUYRT010033880.1:0-10381 GCA_963574885.1 Lepilemur ruficaudatus
CAATAAAGATGGGCGCAAAACAAGCAGCAACATAAAATAAACATGAATGCATTTCTATACAGGTACTGACAGCATAATGTAGCCAAACAAATATTTCAGTAAAAGCTAGCACAAAGTGCAGAAGCAAATTATTGCATTTGAGGGAATGCTAATATGATTTGAGGGAATGCTAATATGATAGTCATGCAGGTGGTTACATCAAATGGTTCACAGAATATTAGTATACAGAAAGAAACAAGGAAACAAATTGAATTCCAACAGTAACAGTATTATAATTAATGCCATATCTCCGTAACAATGAACAGAAACATGGGGAAAAAGACCCCATCGTGGTTTTACTCTTTATCCTTTTAACCTAGGAAATCCCTTCCCTTAACACTAGCCAAATGTCAAGCCCAAACCCTTTGTACTGCTGAATCCGATGGGTCTGTTCATCTCTGGGTATCACTGCACTAGAAATGGAGCCCATATCCCTTAAAAACAATGAATTCACATTTTTAAGACTGACCTCACCACTATCTTTTACTTTACAATAGGGTGTTTATTATCAACTCAATGCTGCTTTTATTGTTTTCTTCAAGTCCTTGTAATTTTCTTGGTTGTTGCAAGATCTGAATACTACTTGGCAATTGTACTGTGGTCTTTTCTCTCAAAGTCTTAAAATGCTAAACTGACTCTAATGTTAGAGAAATGCTGGCGTTGCTTTTGAACCATGAATTATGCAAAAGAGAGGCAGAGAGAGAGATTATAAACTCTATACCGACCAACTTTGTGACCTATGACAAAATTGTTTTTTTAAAATTTTTAATTATTATGGGTACATAATAGTTGCATATCTTTATAAGGTACATGTGATGTTTTGATACAGGTATACAATGTGAATTAATCAAATCAGGGCAATTGGGGTATCTATCACCTCAGGCATTTAACATTTCTTTTTGTTAAGAACATTCCACTTCTACTCTTTTAGTTATTTTAAAGTATACCCTAACTTACTGTTGAATATAGTCAGTTTGTTGTGCTATCAAGTACCGTTCATTCTATCTGACTAACTATATTTTTGCACGCATTAACCATCCCCACTTTATCCCCGCTCCCCGCTATCCTTCCCAGCCTCCGGTAACTGTCAGTCTATTCTCTGTCTCCATGAGATCAATTGTTTTTAATATTTACCTCCCACATGTGAGTGAGAACATGCGAGATTTGTCTTTCTGTGCTTGGCTTACTTCACTTAACATAACGTTCTCTAGTTCCATTCATGTTGTTGCAAATGGCAGGATTTCGTTCTTTTTTGTGGCTGTATAATATTCAATTATATATACGTACACTTAAGTTGATTCCAAATCTTGGCTATTGTGAATAGTGCTGCAACGAACATGGGAGTGCCGATATCTTTTCGATATACTGATTTCCTTTCTTTTGGATGTATACCTACCAGTGGGGATTGCTGGATCATATGGCAGCTCAATTTTTAGCTTTTTTGAGGAGCCTCCATACTGTTTTCCATAGTGGTTGCACTAATTTCCATTCCCACCAACAGTGTATGAGGGTTCCCCTTTCTCCACATCTTTGCCAACATTTGTTATTGCCTGTCTTTTTGATAAAAGCCATTTTAACTGGGGTGAGATGATATTTCATTGTAGTTTTGATTTGCATTTCTCTGAGGACTAATGAGGTTGTGCATTTTTTCAATACCTGTTGGCTATTTGTATGTCTTCTTTAGAGAAATGTCTATTCAGATTACTTGCCTTTTTTTTTTTTTTTTTGAGACAGAACCTCACTCTTTTGCCCCGGGCTAGAGTGCTGTGGCGTCAGCCTAGCTCACAGCAACTGCAAACCCCTGGGCTCAAGCAATCCTCCTGCCTCAGCCTCCCAAGTAGCTGGGACTAGAGGTAAGTGCCACCATGCCCAGCTAATTTTTTCTATGTATTTTTAGTTGGCCAATTAATTTCTTTCTATTTTTTTTTCAGTAGAGACGGGGTCTTGCTCTTGCTCAGGCGGTTTCAAACTCCTGACCTTGAGCGATCTGCCCGCCTCGGCCTCCCAAGGTGCTAGGATTACAGGCGTGAGCCACTGCACCGGGCCTATTTGCCCATTTTTAATTGGATTATTTAATTTTTTCCTAATCAAGTTATTAGAGCTTCTTATATATTCTAGTTATTAATCCCTTAGTAGTTTGGGCAGTTTGCAAATATTTTCTCCCTTTCTGTGGGTTGTCTCTTCCTTGTGCAGAAGCTTTTTAGCTTAATGTGATCCCATTTGTCCAATTTTGCTTTAGTTGTCTGTGCTTTTGGGTATTATTCAAGAAGTACTTGCCTAGACCAATGTCCTGAAATGTTACCCCAAAGTTTTCTTTTAGTAGTTTCATAGTTTCAGGGCTTATATTTAAGCCTTTAAGCCATTTTGACTTGCTTTTTGTATATGGCAAGAGATAAGGGTCTAGTTTTATTCTTCTACCTATGGATATCCAGTTTGCCCAGCACCTTTTATTTATTGAAGAGACTGTCTTTTCCCCACTGTATGTTCGTGGCAATTTTGTCAAAGATAATTTCACTATAGACATGTGGATTTATTTCTGGGTTCTCTATTCTGTTCCATTGGTCTACGTGTCTGTTTTTATGCCAGTACCATGCTCTTTTGGTTACCACAGCTCTGTAGTATAATTTAAAGTCAGGTAATGTGATTCCTCCAGTTTTGTTCTTTTTGCTCAGGATGGCTTTGGCTATTCTGATTTCTTTTGTGGTTCCATATAAATTTTAGGATTATTTTTTCTATTTCTTTTCTTTTTTAATTTCAGAATATTATGGGGAAACAAATGCTTGGTTACATATATTGCCTTTGCAGTGCCCGCATCAGAGCTAAAAGTGTGCCCATCCCCCAGACAGTGAACACCCACCCATTAGGTGTAAATTTACCCATCCCTTTATCTCCCTTCCCACCTGCCCAACACCCGATGAATGTTACTTTCATGTGTGCACATAAGTGTTGATCAATTAGTACCAATTTAATGGCAAGTACATGTGGTGCTTTTTTTCCCCATTCTTATGTTACTTCAATTAGAAGAATGGGCCAGCTCCATCCAGGATAACACAAGAGGTAGTTCACCATTTTTTTTTTTATGGCTGAGTAGTAATTCATGGTATACATATACCACATTTTATTAATTCACTCATATTGATGGGTACTTGGGTTGTTTCCATATCTTTGCAATTGTGAATTGTGCTGCTATAAACATTCTAGCACAGATTTTTCAAAAGAAGACAAATAGCCAACAAACATGAAAAATTACTCAACATCTCTAATCATCAGGGAAATTCAAATCTAAACCACAATGAGATATCACTTAACTCCAGTGGGATTGGCTTTTATCAGAAAGTCCCAAAACAATAAATGTTGGTGTGGATGCAAAGAGATAGGAACATCCAAACGTTGCTAGTGGGTCTGTAAATTAGTACAACCTCTATGGAAAGTAATATGGAGATACTTCAAAGAACTATTAATAAAAGTAGCACTACCATTTCATCCAGCAATCTCACTACTGGGTATTTACCAAAAGGAAAAAAGATGTTCTATAATATTTTTTCTATTTCTGTGAAGAATGTCATTGGTATTTTGATGGGGATTGCAATGAATCTGTAGATTGCTTTGGGTACTATGGACATTCTAACAATATTGATTCTTCCACCCATGAGCATGAAATAGTCTCCCATTTTTTGGTGTCCTCTTCAACTTCTTTCATCAGTGTTTTATAGTTTTCATTGTAGAGACCTTTCACTTCTTTGATTAAGTTTATTGCTAGGTATTTTATTTCATTTATAGCTATTATAAATGGGATTATTACTTTCCTGGCTTCTTTTTCAGATTGTTTGCCATTGGCATATAGAAATACTACTGATTTTTGTATGTTGATTTTGTATCCTACAACTTTACTGAATTTGTTTATCAGGTTTAATAGTTTTTGAGTGGAGTCTTTAAGTTTCTCTAAATATAAAATCATACCATCTGCAAACAAGGATAATTTGACTTCTTCCTTTCCAACTTGGTTTCCCTTTATTTCTTTCTCTTGTCTGATTGCTCTAGTTAGAACTTCCAGTACTATGTTGAAAAACAGTATTGAAAGTGGACATCCTTGTCTTGTTCTAGATCTTAGAGGAAAGGCTTCCAGTTTTTCCCATTCAGTGTGATGCTAGCTGTGGGTCTGTCATGCATGGCTTTTATCTTGTTGAGGTAAGTTCCATGTATACCCAGTTTTTGAGAGTTTTTATCATGAAGGGATGTTGAATTTTATCAAATGCTTTTTCAGCATAAAGTGAAATGATCATACGGTTTTTGTCCTTCATTCTGTTGATGTGATGTATCACATGGATTGATTTGCATATGTTGAATAATGCAATTTCATCCCTGGGATGAATCTGACTTGATCATAATGAGTAATCTTTTTAATGTGCTGTTGAATTCAGTTTGCTAGTATTTTGTTGAGAATTTTTGTATCTATGTTCATCAGAGATACTGGCCTATAATTTTCTTTTTTTGTTGTGTCTTTGTCTGGTTTTGGTATCAGCGTGGTATAGTCCTTCATAGAATGAGTTTGTGAGTATCTCCCTCTGTTTGATTTTTTGGAATAGTTTAAGTAGGATTAGTATTAGTTCTTCTTTGACTGCTTGGTAGAATTCAGTATCACCTGAGTTGTTTGGCTACAGAAGTAGCAATCTTTCATTGTATGTATTTATGAAGATACTTTGCTGGGGTTTTCTTAGATGTTGATGAATGAGTCTTGGTATATAGTAGTGAGTTTGTATCTCAACAATAACTGAGTATGACGGTGTCTTCCAGGTGGACTGTGTATATAGCAAAGAGTGTAAGTCTACTCATTCAAATGTGGAAAGAAAATGTTAGAACTTCTAACTGCTAAAATATCATATTATAAATGTTTACTTTTGTGTTTTCTATTAATGCTGCCTGCATACAATTAATAAAATATGAATACAAATTTATTGATAGTTTGTGGTCAACAATTTTTTACTGACTAGGATACATCATAAAATATTAGAAACCATTGGCCCATAAGGCAATCGGTTAGGCATACAAAGCAGAATATATTACATTTTAGTTTGCTAAGCAATTTCTCACTTGTGTGCTATTTACTTGTCATTTAGCCATTGATTTGATGACCAGGAGTATGAACCTATAATGAGGGAACAATCTGCTGCTAACAAAGGAACTCCAAACCAAACCACCGAGTCTTGGCCACGGTAAGATGCCCTCTCCTCTCCCTTTACTGTAGGTGGAAGGGTGCAGTGGCACAATAGTGTGGGAGTCAGACACACTTTAGTATGACTCCAAACTCTGCCTTTTACCAACTTCATGATTTTGAGAAAGTAACTTAACCTTTAACTTAGCTGAGCCCCAATTCTCTCACTTGTATGGTGTGTTTTTTGTAAGAACAAAATGAAATAACATAATTAAAGCACCCAACACAGCACCTCATGCATAGCAGGCACTCAAAAAATGTTCCATTTGCTTCCCTCATCTCTCACTTGTAGACCTCCTTACATCTGTTGAGAGCATTGCCAAGTCTATAATATATGGCCAAGTGAAATACTTGAGAAAGACATGGCTTGGGAACCACATGGCCATAAGCCTTGCCAAAGTAAAAACAAAAACAAAAACACTGCAATTAATAATGAAAGGGAACCATGCCAGATGGTGTTGTCTAAAAAGGAACTCTTTATCAACACAGAGGGCCTGATACTCCCACCCCGACCCAAAGAAGAGGAGAGCACAGTATGTATGTACTCCCAATCTCTGGTGCTGGCCTTGGCGGGGCTCTAGGTAGGTGCTGCAGAGGGAAGAAACCCACCAGTGCCTCTCTCTGTTGTAGCTCTGCCACCTGCCTGAACACTCTGGCATTTGCCAAAAGCCCCAGCTGGGCAGGTGAGGCACAGGTGACAGAACAGCAGCAGCAGGGATTCTGCAGAGCCAGCAGCGGCCCCTTCCCAGGCTTCATAAAGACCAAGTTAGGACTGGGTGACTAGTGCAACTTCCTTTCTGGCTTGCTGTAGCCAGGATAGGGATATTTTCCTATGCAGTTTGTTTTAACCCAGAGTGAAGTAGGATAAGGGGAAGCCAGGGTGGCAAAGGCATTTTATGGTCAATATACTTGATGAGTTTTGTAGAATGTCACTGAATCTCCCCTCCTTCCCTAAAGCATATCTTGAAGATAAATCCTGTGGTAGGCTGTATAATGGCCCCAGAGATATCCAGGTCCTAATCTGGGAATGTTATCTTACATGGCACCTTAGTCCATTTGCGTTGCTATAAAGGAATGCCAGAGGCTGGGTAATTTATAAAGAAAAGAGGTTTATTGGGCTCACAGTGCTGCAGGCTGTACAGGAAGCATGGCGCCAGCATCTGCTCCTGGTGAGGCCCACAGGTTGTTTCCACTCACGGTGGAAGGTGAAGGGGAGCTAGCATGCAGAGATCACATGGCAATGGAGGAAACAAGAGAAAGGGGAGTAAAGTGTCAGGTTCTTTTTAACAACCAGCTCTCCTGGGAACTAAAAGAATGAGAACTCATTTACTACCATGAGGACAGCACCAAGCCATTCACGGGAGCCCCCGTGACCCAAACACCTCCTATTAGGCCCCATCTCCAACACTGGGGATCACATTTCAACATGAGATTTGCAGAGGACAAACTTGCAATCTATAGCACATGGCAAAAAAGATTTTGCAGAAGTGATTAAGTTCAAAGATCTCAAGATGAGATTATCCTGGATTATCCAGGGGAGCTCTAAATGCAGTCACAAGTGTCCTTTTAAGAAAGAGGCAGAGGGAGATTTGATGCAGAAGAAAGCAAAGTGACCACTGAAGCAAAACGCTACACTGCTAGCTTTTGGGTGGAGGAAGGAAGGCAAGGAATGAGGTTCTAGGGGCCGGAAAAGGCAAGGAAATGGATTTGGCCCTAGAGCCTCCAGAGGGTGCACCACCCTGCCCTGTCCACAATTTGAAATTGATTTAGGACTTCTGACCTTCAGAACTATAAGAGAATAAATGTATGTTGTTTCAGTCCCAAAGTTTGTGGTAATTTGTTACAGCAGCTATAGGAAATGAATGCAGATCCTTATACCTAATGAAATTTAGTTTTTTCCCAAGCTGTTATATATACATAATCTCATTGGATCCCCACAATAATATATATTGTGCCACTCCATGGCATATACATTATTATAACCATTTTATAAATGAAAAATTGAGGTTCAGAGAGGTTAAGTAATGAATGGCCTAAGATCATTCAGCTAATAAGTAGAGGGACATTGGAATTTGAAATCAGATCTGTTTGATTTTAGAGAGCTTGTCCTGTTAGTGACTATGCACTTTTCCATATCATTATGTGCATTTTACTGTTGAGAAATGAGTCACAAAGAGGCCTTTGTCATCAGCACTTGCCTGATGACATAAGCAACGAGTGGGGCTGCAGGGAGAAGCTAACGGCCACTATTTTCTGATGTCCTTTACTAAGATATGAAGAACGTGGAAAGCAGACAATTACCTTTCCTTTTTCTGAGATTGTTTCATTTTCTAAAAAGAGCCGCTCAGTCTTTCAGATGTGCCTGATTGGGTTGCTGTAAGGGTGGTGGCTTCCTACCTTTCTTTTTCTGTCTCCAAGTTTCAGTTTTTGTGTTTGGGTCACAAACAAAAATCAGGGGTGACTCCCTTCTCTGGGCTTGCCCTATTTTGTGAGCAATGAGGTGGAAACTTCAGGATACAGAGAAATTAAATCAGTCAAAGGGTTATTTGACTGCCACTTTTGGGTCCATTTAAACCAATGTTAAACAACTGTATGATATTTTGCTATTTCTAGCCCTCTGTTGTGAGGACTTCTTTCTCCTCCCTGCCCCCTCCTCCTCCTCCCTCTGTATGTCTAGGAAGTGTCATTCCTCAGTTTTTGGGTCTGGGTGGGGAGAGGATTGTACTCACAGGGCTGGGCAGCAGCCAAGGTACTGCTTCAGAGAAGGGAGCTCAGCCCCCTTCCTCACCTCCCTTTGGGAAGATGTGATCGGCAGTGTTGAGATTCAACACTGAGCCCCCTCCCTCAATGCCCAGGTCCCACTGAGTTTTTTAACGAACAATATGACGACAGCATGACTTTGGACACAGAGGCTTCCTTCCCAGGTAGTGTCCTCTACCCGGTCTCCCCCTCACACCTACAGATACTGAATCACAGCCATACTGGGGATGGGGGTCCAATGCTCTATGTGTGCATTTTCAACTAATTCTCTGCTTTTTGGCCCTCACAGAATGTCCCATCTTATAGGCACCACGTGTACTCACCAGCAAATTGGTATTAGCTGATCAACACCTAAGAGGACACATAGGAACAACATTTATCAGGTGTCGGGCAGACGGTAGGGGGAGGAGGGGATGGGTATATACGTACATAATGAGTGCTATGTGCACCATCTGGGGGATGGTCAGGCTTGAGGCTCTGACTGGAGCGGGGAGGGGGGCGTGGGAAATGTACGTAACTTTAACATTTGTACCCCCATAGTATGCTGAAATAGAAAAAAAAAAAAGAATGTCCCATCTTCTGTGGTTCCTGGTGCCTCCAAATCCTTAAGCTGCTTTACAGTTCTGCAAAACAAATTAGCTTGCTTCTCTTTGGGATTCCCTTCTACAGACAGTTGTGGTAGCTCTTTCACCTTTGCTGAGACAATCTGCTTTTTGTCTCATAGAAATTTGTTACATCAACTGATACCTCCCCTCTTATTCTTTTTGTTCTCATGGATTTATACCTTTTTCTTCACTTGATGAAATTTTAGGAGGACTTGAATAGGAGAGATAGGAGAGGAAATAGAGGTATGTGATTAATCTATTTGTTTAACCAGAAATCAGTCTTTACTTTTAGTGGCTCGATTTGCTTTTAATTATGTCTCCTCAGGGCAACATGATAGAATTAAAAAAAAAAATCCTTTTGTAGGGAAGACAAAACTTTACCAATACCCTCTTAAGGTCCTCAGCTGGGCCTGAGAATTAAATTGACACAAGATAGATTAACAGGACAAAAGCACACAAATTTAAGTTTTGCTTGACACAGCGGCCCTCATAAGAAAATAAAGACCCAAAGAAGTGGCAAAACCCAAATGCTTTTGTATTAGGTTGAACAAAGACAGGCAATTGTGGAAAGTAACTAAATTATGTGGGAAGGCTATAAAGGAAGGTAAGAATTATTTTAACAAGGTCTGTTTGCACAGAATTCTCTTGGTTATGACTTCCCATCAAAGAATGTTTCCTTTCTCCCGGTTCAAGGAGTGAACTCCCTTTTAATGTGGGAGTTTTACTCTCCTGTTTTCGGGAAGAGAAGGGGAGATTAGAATGCCTTCTTGCTTGTGCTGTTTTTCAAGTGCCTTTAGCTCAAAATCATCCTTATACCAAAGTGGTGTATTTCAGGACCTGTTCTTCCACCTTTACTTTCCTTGACCCTTTTAATTTTAAAAGGGAAGTTTAGTTCTTTTAATGTTTCAATTGGTCCTTTTATGAAGATATAGTTTTTGACCCTCCATGTTGCTGTTCTCTAATGAGCACTTTTGATTATATAACGAAATATTTTTAGAGCACAGTTTGAAGACTTCATTTAATATCGATATAGATGACTATCAAATGTTTTAAACCCAGTTTTTTAGTTTTAGTCTTCTAAATAATATTTCTATTCCATGGCTCCAAATTTGACTTAATTATCTTCATGCCCTTCCTGGAATTTTAACCTTTCAAATTCTCTATTTTATTAGAAATTTTTATCAATATTTTCCAGCTGGCTAAATTCACCTTTCAGGTATTTTATTCATTCCTAACAAAACAATAATAATATCCATCTAGAACGTTATTTTTTTAAAAGTGTTTTTATGTAAACCATTGATTTTATTCTCCCAACAAACTGTAAGGGAGGCAGTGAAGATATTCTCGAAATTGACAGAGGAATGACTGGAGGCTGGAAAGGGTTCCATGATTCCCTGACTCCAAACCTAGTGGAGCCACAGCCAGGCCCAAGCCGCCCAGCTCCTGGTAGGGTGCTCTTCCCCTTCTAACCCCTCTGACATTTGTTCCTCACAATAACCAATCAATTTCTCACATGCATTGCTCCCTACTGCCACTATCTCAGGCCAAACCCTCAAAACCTCAAACCCAATTTACTGAGAGTCTCCATTTTCCCTTGTCTCCCCTGGGTCTTCTCTGTGTCAACATACTGACTGATCTTCTACTGAGCTTTTGTCTTCATCCTACCTTCCTGAGTGTGTCTCCTTGCTGCTTACTATCCAAACTTTTCAGACTGATTCTCAAGGCCCTCCAAAATCACTACTAACAGCTAACATTTATTGGGTGC
>CAUYRT010033882.1:0-51272 GCA_963574885.1 Lepilemur ruficaudatus
ATGTTTACAGTCACAATTTGTAGTGAGCTGATTTCCCAAAATATATTACCACTCAAGTTGACTTATCTTGTTACATTCAAAAACCTACTCTGTCAAAGTAGTCCAGAGAGTACGTACATAGTGCTCCAACTGTATCTACGTACAACCAACACTCCACAATCTCCAAAAATCGTTATCTGTCTTTCTTAAGAAAACATCAATGCAATCCTGAGTTGACAAGTTTTTCAGATGAAGAAAGCCAAAATCTTGACCATGGCTGTACATGAGGGGTGACAGGCCATCCCGAGGTGCATTGTAAGCTATTGTTTGATCAGCGATCCTTAGGTTTTGAGTTGCAGTTCAAGCAAGTGAAAAGCTGGATTTCTCGCAACACCATCTCACTACATAGGCTTCTAAATTGGTTCTTTGAAAAATGACCCTTTACTCTTTTTTCTTCCCCTTACAAAAAGAATGAAATATAAAGACAGCTTTAAATGGTGGAGTGTTGCTCTGCAGGCTTTATCAAAACTCTAGAGTTGCAAACCAACATTACCATTTTCTATAGTAGTGATAATTGAAAAACCAAGTCCATCTGCAGACAACTTTGTGGTATCACACCAGCTACAAAAAGTAAAATTAGAACACCTGTGTTTAAAGAGAGAGCATGTTTTCAGGCTTATGTTTCTTTCCTATTAGTATTTACACTATACCACTTTTATTGGAAAATATTTGTGTTGAGATTAAGGAGCACTATTTGTAAAGACTCTTACAAAATTGGTAAGAATTAACATTGTCAATGAAATCATAACCCAGACCTGGCAGCTAGAATTCACCACAACCCAATCGTGCAAAGCCTTCATTCATTTTAGGATTACTTTTGAAAATCTAAGAATATAACCAAGAATCATCTTTATCACTTAGGTACTGAATTCATGGACTATAATATAGCTATATATTAAAAAAGGAAAATATCACTCTGGGAGATCGAGGCGGGTGGATTGCTCAAGGTCAGGAGTTCGAAACCAGCCTGAGCAAGAGCGAGACCCTGTCTCTACTAAAAAAATAGAAACAAATTAATTGGCCAACTAAAAATATATATAGAAAAAAATTAGCCGGGCATGGTGGCGCATGCCTGCAGTCCCAGCTACTCGGGAGGCTGAGGCAGGAAGATCGCTTGAGCCCAGGAGTTTGAGGTTGCTGTGAGCTAGGCTGACGCCATGGCACTCACTGTAGCCTAGGCAACAGAGTGAGACTCTGTCTCAAAAAAAAAAAAAAAAAGGAAAATATTTTGTGCTTATATTTCTTTATTTTTTATTGTAGTCATAGACATTTTCAATTTTTAAAAATTCTATCCTGAAGCTTCTTTCTGAAGAAGTAGTTTCTTCATCTTGTATTTCTTTTTCTTTTTTATCGTGTTCATATGGACTTTGAATTTTTTAAAAATTCCATGGTTCTGAAGCTTCTTCCCTTAAATGTATATTAACATACATTTTGGAGACATCATACAATTTATAAAGAATATTTTTTGTCCTTTACAATTAAAATAACACATGGGAGAAGGAATTATTATATTATCTTTAAATGCACAGCATCTTAATAAAAACATGGCTTAAATGATGATAAAAATTCTTCCGTTTGAGAATGTGGAATAAAATGCATCAGCTTATCCAAGTCTCACATAAGAAAATGACAGTTGTCTCCATATGTAAATGCCCATAATAGAAAAAAAAGAAAGGATTTGGAGCTATGAGTAGTACAATAATCCTTTATATTATTTATTTTTCATCTATATCAAACAATGTGCTTTTATAAGTAACTGTGAGCTTTCTCATAAAGTGCTACAGATTGTATGTGTGTGTGTTCCCTGTCCCTTGGAAAAGAGAGTTTAAAATTAAAAAACCTGATGAGTTCATTGACTGCCAATATCAATATGTGTAATAAAACTACCTTATATGTCAAATTTGATATGTGTGGTTTTAAAAAGCACATTGGGTACACTCAGTCATGCCTTAGTAATGCATAACTTTGCCTACAGACATTGCCCTCTGCATCTCCTCTGGTAGGGTTGTGAGGGCCCCTTCATTTGCCACCCTTGGCAACTGCTGCCTCAGACCGCCCTGTCGAAGCTATTGCTATAGTTATTTTATCTACACGTTCTGACTGTCCAGAGTCTTCTCCTTGTAGGTAACTTTTAGTTCTATAACTATTGACATGCCATAGGCAAGCAAAGATAAAGATTATTCTAGTCAATGCTATAGAGTTTACATGAATTAAAAACAAAAGATGCATTTAAAAAGAACATCATTTTTAGAGAAAAGTGGCAAGTAGTTCTCTAATTTTAGATACTAATTATAACAATATTATTAAATTATCTGAATTGTCTTGGCTCCTTGATGGCATCCTTGAACATTAGTTCTAGAGATAGTGCATTATTCTATGAAAGTCAAGCTACTAAAACCATGTCAGTATTAAAACCATGCCACAAAAGATTGAAATCACTGTGTCTTCATACAGTCATAAACTTGTAGTTACCTTTCATTTGCTAGAACTGCTTTTGTTAAATTAATGAATACAACAATGAGAATGAAGTATGCTTGAAAAAAATATGTAATAAACATATAATTGAAATATGACTACTCTTACAACTGATACCCAGAGTGGTCTTTACTAGTTAAGTGTCAAACACACTTAAAATTCTTGTGATTTGTGTCACTACTCTCTGAATTCAAAAATATCCATAGCTTTCATGTATATTCTTCATCATGTTGGTTTCAGTAAACATTTCTGTAATGAAAATAACTTTTTTCTGTGAACTAAAATTCACATTCATGAAAACACACACAGAGACAATATATGTCTGCTTTAGTTCCCACAATGATTTCAATTATCCTTACACAATAAATCACAATATAAAATAGGCTAAATTAAAAAAAAAGTAGAAAAATAAAAACATCAGGAACTGAGACATAGATACTACCATAACACAAAGGTGTTTTAATTTTACAGTTAAGCAATGAAGTTAGCTCTGACCTTGCATGACAACTAAAGCATAAAAAGAAACATTTAAGCTCCTACCTAGGCCTATGCCACTTTGTTTCTGCAGTTTCTGAGGAGTTGCATATTAAATATTATGTAGAGTATTACATAATGCTTTCTAAATTATTAAACAACAGGGAAATGAATATGCATTACTAAGTATGACAGTAGGAGAAGAAATAAACATAATCAATGAGATCATAGGTTATTACTATATTGTAATATTACTAATTACTAATATAAGGAAGTGATCCATAATGGGAATTATTATCTAAGAGAATGCAATTGGGTGAGGCTCTAGGAGGCATTAGGTGGGGTTTAGGGTGCAGGGAAGCAAAAGAAGCAATGCATAGGGACAGATGAGTTGAGGTGTAGTCAAATTTTACTAGTGAATTATATTTAGGGTGTGCCTGAGGTCAGGACTAGCAACTTTTCTCCTAGTTGTAAGAATCTAAATTCACCCTTAGAGTCATTTTCTATCTCTATATGATCTGGAAGGAGGCGGGAGGCAAGTGCCTGTGTAAATCCCCCAGAGGCAACATAATCCCATTAGTTGGTGAGTAGAGATGTATGCACTAAGCCGTTAGAGAGTTATTAGTAAGATATTCCACATTTCTAATAAATTTTAGAAGGAACATTTAAATATTTTATATACACAAGGCATTTGGGGTATTTTTCAAAATTTGGGAAAATATGAAATCCACAAAGTTGCAGAGTACACCATCTAGTGGTTCAGCATAGTACATAACAATATACTACAGTCTTGACTGTTAGACTGCATAGGGTTCTTGTTACAATAATTTTGACTCACAGAATGCCTTCGCTTTGCCTCTGTTGTCATTGACCATTGTATCCCATTCTTTTGAGGAGGAATGAACATAGCAAGGATGACTTTTATAATATACACTGCCATAAATCTGTTCTATGCCATCGTTCATCAAAAACCAGAGAAACTTTGTATCAAAGAATTACTCAACACCTAATTCATACAACAATAATGGCTACAATATATATCATGGTCAAAGAATGGATGAATCTAAAATGTATTCATCTATCTTTCCTCACAGAGATGATAGAACTTTCAGAGCACTACGTGGACACTTGCCCTGCTGGTAGTTTCTCAAATTTCCAAATAGCGGCCAAAGTTGGAATTTACTCTACACAGTTACATTGGCTTGTAATGATTCTTTTCTGTTCTCTCCAGCCCAAAGATGTATTCAACAGATCGTCATGGTGCCCCCATGAGCCTTTGCATAATACACTGCTACGAACAGGGACATCTCATGGCCAAGGGGCATTCTTGGGGAGAAATGTACCTTACTAGTCTATGTCTATAAGAATTTAAAATTGACAAATGCCTTGTTATTTCCTATTGTATATATCTGTTCATACACTAGCTGATCCTTTTTGTACTTGTGAGATTCTCATTCAACTAATTGTTAATGACTAGGGAACAGAAACCACATGTTTAACTGTACTTGTATACCATTACATCCCTACATAGCTGCAAAGGGCAAATACAATCATATTAAAGGTTCTGCAGGTCTACTACAAACAATAATCTTGCTAGCACTTTGTTTCCTTTGCAAGCATCCCTATATCACAATTCACCCACTTATCCTCCAATTGACATTTTTTAGTGTCATTATTATAATTGTTTAAAATACTGAAAATAAAAGAATGGAAATTTTCACATATGGCCTTTCTTCCAAATGATTTGGCAATTTTTTTCTTAGATCCTCAGCTGTGGAATATCAAATCTTACACATAAGAATTACAAAATTTTAAATGACTAAGGTTTTTGCCCACTAGCTTACATTTTAAATTAGTAAACAATGAGAAGGAGCTTATTTCTAATTCTGTTCTGATACCTCAAAATGGACACATTTTGGAAAACAAATGCAATAACAATGTTCTCCACTACTAAGACTATATAAAAAGAATTTAAAGTACTCTTTCCATTTCTAGTCTGGATGAAGTTATCTATAATACACAGACAAATTCTCTACTAGAAAGTGATGTATCTATTGAAAACTGCCTAAAGCTGCTGTCTTCGCTCTCCATACTCGCAGATGTTAGTGAAGAATTGAGGTGATTTCACTGCTAATTCCCTGGTGCCACATTCTGTACCTTGAGACTATATTCTATGGCTGTGGCAGATTGAAAATAAGGAGGCTCTGAAACAGTGACTAATGTATTTCAAGGCCTTTCTGCACTGCCATATTTTCCTGTGGTATGGCCAGCAATGGAGATTCAAATTGGAACTTCCCTATAGCATATGGATTTTCTGGAATATTTGCTGACAGTGGCAGAACATTTATCAACAGCCCTGGCAAGTTGTACAGCAACGTTTTCCTGTTGTCTTTTCATCCCTGAAAAGTAAAGAACAAGTTCCCGGGACACCAACTCCATTGGTCACTCTAACAACATCCCTATTCACCAAACCAAGAGGACTTCTGTGCAGAGAAAGGCACTTGCCTTCCAACAGGAAATATATATGTTCATATTTATAGATAGAAACTCTTTAGGATAAAATTGAGATATACAAAACAAAAATAAGACAATGAGAAAACAACTTGAGTCCTAGGAGACACTGTAAGTATATATGTTCAAGCTATCTTAAAGTTAAGTTTTTACTTCATCTGGTATACAAATTATAGGGCAAAAAGAGCTCATGTTTCCTGAACATTGGTATTCTAAAACAAATTATCTTATATTTAAAAAGTTCTAAAATATTTTTAGCATAAATATATTTCAGAATATGACAAAGATTTTTGCCATACAAAGATGGAATATTATCTCACTTTAAGATTACCCAAATGTCTAATGATTGCCCTCCATTGACTTTAATTACACAGTGTAATCCACAGTACATTAGTTCAAAGCAATAAAGTCATCAACATTTCTGGGTTTCTAAATGTGAAAATGATTTTAATGCATTTTATAAGGTATTATAAACTGTATCTATATAGGCATTTGTTTTTTAGAAGCCTTTTCTTAGGGTGGCCAGAAGGCTATTCATCAAAAAAGTGAGATTGTAAGCCAAAATCACATAATTTCTCTCACTTACAATATCAGGGCTTAGGCTGCATAGTAACTGAGGTCATGGTTTCAGAAATAAATAAGCTTGTAAGTTTCCTTCTCTGCTTTAATTTTAATTTATCCAGAATAAATATTAAAATCTTATTTTGGACTTGTCAATGGCCTGAATGGCTAATGACTTAATATAATATTGGAAAAGTTATAATATAATTATACCCAGAAAAAACTCATGTCAACTCTGCCACTCCTTTGATATTAGCTAATTTATTTCAGGTGCTGTCGTGAAAGTTTTAAGTCTAGCGTTTTTCTTCTCTCTAGGCTGTTAATGCATTCTGACATTATTAATGACTCCCTTATGGAATCACACAGTAAGCTGAAAGCTCAACTCTCTAGGCATTAGCATTTATATTTCAGAATCACTTAGCAGGAAAGAAAACAAATTTAAACTATTCTTTGCCAAGCATTCCTACCATTCAGTCATCTTTGGGAATTGTCTAAGAAGAAAAATGAAACTTTGGCAAAATGAGGGGAGACCCGATGGCTACTGCATATTGTCTTTATAGTCTGATTGCTACTCACACCTCCTTAAATACCAGTTTTGTTTCCCCCTGCTACCCTTTTGCTCATGCTGCCAATTCCCCCACTTTACAACCCAATGTAATATTCTCCCATCCAAGTCATATCCATCTCTAAAGGCCCAGCTCAAATCTCACCTTTTCCAACAAGTGTTTTCTGAGTACTACAGACTATCTCAGCCTGACTGGTCTTTAATTCCTATGTTACCTAAAGTCTGCAATGCACAATTTAGCACTTCATTAAAGGAGATTTGTGATTTTTAATGGGAAGCTTTTCTCCCCAACCAAGGCATAGGTTTGTTGGAAAAGAGAAGTGGTCGTCTTTAAACATCTATACAATATATACCTGAAAATCTGGTTAATTGCTTTCGGTGAGATGCCCATAAGGAAAGATAGGGTCTTACATAGTGAAGAAGTTAATCACTATTTTCCAGTGGGGGGAAAAGGGCTATTGTTAGTGTTTGAAGATAAATAGTGCAAACATCCCAGATCATTTCTTAGATGTCAAAAAAATATATATATAAAGGAATATATATATACATATACACATATATATAAAGGAATAATAAGAGCTGCCTCTTTTAGTATAGGGAGAAAAGGCTCTTGCCCCTTTAAGGTTCACTGAAAAAAAATCACTGACAAGAGACAGATTGATTAATAGGAGGAAAAAGACACAAATTTCTATTTTAACATGTATACAAGGGAACCCTCAGAAAAAAGATTCAACTTCTCAATGAGGCACAGAGGTTTGTAAAGAATGGGGACTTGACAAGCATTTGAGGCTGCAGTGAGCTAAGATGACGCCACTGCACTCTAGTCCCGGTGACAGAGCAAGACCCAGTCTCGGGGGAAAACAAAAAAAAAAGATAAAAAGTGGAGGCTTGAAAGCAGAAAAACAGGATTTGGGTGGGAGTGAAGAAGAGGCTTAAGTAGATAGATAGCAAAGGTGGTCTTGTTACGTGAATAAGAGAGAATGGATAGTAAATGTTTCTTTTCAGATCTTTAAAAGGTGTCAGACTCTTAGTTACTCTTTCCTAGATTAGGTAAGAATAGAACTAGCTGTCTTACTGCAGATTCTCTACAGATATAAATTTCTCTCCACAAAAGACAGCTTTGCAGTGTTACTTTTATCTGTGAGACTCATGGCTGCCATCCCAAAACGTGTCAAAGAAATATATTTTGGGGTAAAATATTTCTAATTTCCTTTAGTAGCTTTGGCTATGTCTTAGCACTGGCCTAATTGCATCACTTGCATTATTGAATTTAATCTTTCCAACAGCTGTATGCAGCAGGTGTGGTAGTTTCATCTCCATTTTACTGATAAGAAAACCAAGACTGAGAGAAATTAACTAGTTTGTCCATTGTTGTATAGTTAGTAAGCACTGAACTAAGATTGAAGGCCAGGTTTGCCTGTTCCCAAATCCCATGTTTTTTTTTAAGCACTGAGTATGTTCTACTGCCTCCCCAAAAGAGAAACTGAATTCAGTGAAGAGGAACCAAATGCAGGTTCTTACTGCCAAATTTGAATATAGATAGAATAACATGGACAGACGTTAGGAATACCCTGTGGTCTTAAAATTAAAGCACCCATTTTCTCCATCTTGCCAGGACTTAAAATACTCCCTAAGTCTATGTCAGAGAACATGTGAAACATCAGTATGTTCTTTTAGGTCACTAAGTCATTTAATTAATCAATACACATTTACTACTTGAGTATTCTAGGGTAATGGAATATAATCTGTTAGATTTTTTTAACACGAGTTTCAATGGCCAACTAACTAGCAGACATCTGAAAACAAAAATCCAGATCTACATATTTGTGAAAGGACGGTGGGTCTTGTGAGCAAAATAAACCAGCTCTCTGCTCTCCCTCCCTCTCCACCTAGCTAATAGGTGTCCTAGGAGCTCTGTTTTCACATCTTAAAGGAGCTCAGCACACAAAAAGGAAATGCAAATTTTTTTACAGTTGCTAGGCCTATTGACTAAAACTGCCTTTTAGCATCTGTTTCTATAGCCTGGAGTAGTTCCGGAGAAGTTCCTAGATGACAGCATGGGGGACTATCTCCAGACTTGAACCCAGCCCAAAATCATATCTTGAGAGCAAGGTCACTTTATCCCTAACGCAAGGGAACAGATAACCTCAGTTTCACACAGCAGATTCCATTATCTGCTTGCAGTTAAGAAGAAGAGGAGCCAATACGGCAATTCACAATAACTAACTATTTTTCTCTTTGTCCCCATAAACGCAGCAAGCCACTTGGCCTGGCTGCTGGCATCTCCCTTTTCTTCCTTTGGGATGCCACATTGTCTCTCTGCTCTTCCCCCCGCCTTCTCTCTTTCTCTTGTTCTGTCCTTCTGAAGGGTAAAATAAAGTTTTTTTTTTTACTTTTATATCTTAATTTCTGAATGAGAAATCTTTCTCCACTCGCACTGTGAGCACCTACTAGGTTTTCTACCCTAAAGGTTTGTGTTTTGGTAAGACCACCATCCCTTAAACACTGTGAATACAAGAATGGGAGGGTAAATGAATTGATGACCTTTCAGGAGCAGATGTAACACAGTTTCTCCTGTTTTCAATCAATTTATATTTCATTTTATTGTAGTATAATCTTAATTGCCTTACTGTAACTGTTTATTAGATGCATGTTTCACTTTCAGAGACAGAGTCTTTTTGATAAAGCATGTATATCTATTTTTCACTTTTGATAAGGACAATATCCCTCACATTTATTGTTAAATGATATGCTTGTTTAGTTTTCTAAATTATAATGGTTTGCAGAATTTTTCTGTAGTCTACCATATCGTTATAGTTTCTGCATCATAGTGTCTATGAAAGTATAAAAACAAATATAACTCTCTCATGGTCCGAATCATTAAATTCCCACAAACTTACAAATCCAGTTTCTCTCTCCAAAGAAAACAGAAACTCAGAAATATAACAATTTTAATTATAGATTTCATTTTTTAAAGGGCAACAGGAATACTATTTAAGTTTGGGTGGTAGAACAGACTAATCACAAGCGGATTTTATTTGAATGAACAAAAGACACAAATTTGTTTGTTGAACATTAAAAAATAAATAACATATGCCAGGAAACCTAAAGGCTTTAGGATAATTTAGGATAACCAGGAGCATTGTCACATTATGTTGGAGAATATATTTCTGAACAGAAAATAAAGTTGGATGAATATAAATGACTGGAATTTATTGAAATTTGCATCATGTTAATAGATCTTGACACACTAAGGAATTCCAGAAAAAAAATCCAGAAAGAAGTTAAAACTAGCATATCTCATAGGATCGGTGTGAGGATCAAGTGTTTCAATTGGCAATGAAATAAAAGAGGTGGGGGATACCTGGGGGAAAACCAAAGAGTAAGATTCAGATGTAGGAGTTATAAGTGCACTCCTTAAAGGAAAGTTGGCATTCTTTGTGGGTCAGTGTGTGTGAATGACATGACAATGATATACAATCACTCTCCAACTTTCTCAGTATTCAGAATGTATACCTTATCTATTCATTATTAAAACTGAAGTGCCCTCAAATTACATTCACAGTATAGATAACTGGGAGTATTTCCTTAATCTATTTCAAAATTTCCTCTAAGGATTAAGTTTTTTAAAAACCCAAGTAAACAGGCCATTTGAAAGTTCACCTACTTTGACCTCTTTATCTCTGAAACTTTTTATGCTTTTCCATGATAAAAAGCTCAGAATCAAAGGATTGTAAGTGTTGGGGCTCAGAAAAAAAAAAAAGGTATCCTAAAGTGAAGGCCTCAGAAGCAGCCTCAGAAGCAAAGTTTCTCTCTGCCCTTCTGCCCTTCTGTCTCTCACCCTTCATTCTCCCCCAAGGCTAGCCATAGAGACCAGAATCCCACTTCCCCAAGGTGGGCCATAGAAAACCTTTTCCCTAAAGCCAGATATAAAAGCTAAAAATATTATTCTAACTTTCCCCCTCCTTTCTTTGTAAGAGCCGACCATAAAGAAATTCTCTGACCTACCTTGTTTGATAGTAGGTCTTAAGACCCCCATTCCAGAAAGGGTGTTGCCTCATATCTGGGAGGAAGGAATGCTACACAGAGAAGCCAAGAAGAATCTGAACAGACAGGCCTTGCTGAGTTTCCCTACTCAGTCTATTAACATTAGATCATATTATTTTTGTCCAATCACAGTTCTACATGGCTGTCCATTCTTCACTGAACTTAACATAAAAATGAATAGTTCTCTCTGTACCTTTGAGTCTTCGTCTGAAAGTTGCCATACCACCTAAAACTATGATCAAATAAATCTGTCATGCTTTTCTCTTGTTAACCTGTTTTGTTATGGGGGCATTAGCCAAAACCCTTACAATGGGGAAGGCAAGAGTCACCCCCTTTCTGCTCCTACATAAGGGACACAAATTGTGTGTGTGTGTGTGTGTGTGTGTGTATTTTAATATTCCCAAAAGATTATCTGGTAATTTTCTGAATTTTGTGTTCAAATAACCTTTCAATACCTGACAATCAAGAATGGCTTTTGATATTTAATCTGTTTCTCTCCTGTACATGTTTCCCAAAATGGAGTTCTCAAGATGATCCAATTCAATCTAAAATTGATCTAGTTCAATTTAAGACTTTTCTGGCAGATATTGAGATAACTCTATTAATCAGGACATGTTAGGTAGATAGTGAGGGACTCCAGGTCTCCTAGTGGGTACTGTTGCCCCTATCTTGGTCCTGCCCCACCCAAATTCTCCATACTTGGGAGAGAAGGTAATACCCTATGAATCTGTCAATCAGAACTTGGCTCACCAGCTTCAAAAGAATACAGAGGACTCTCTAGCCCATGGGCCAAGTAGCATGGGTACCTAAAAGTCCAGAAAGTGGCTTAGAACCCACATGTGTAGTTAAGGCTCAGGTCATGTGACTCCCAACTGTCCAATCAAAGGGGTTCCATGGTGAGCTCTGAACCACAAGAGAGGTCCCTGTCTGGGCACTACAGGATGCAGACCATAGCCAACCTGTCTTTCCCCTTCCTTTTGCTTGCCCTGCTGAGACAATGGGTCCAGTTGTCATCTGTGGCATATGTACCATGCTCTGTAAAAGTATGTCTTGCTCTTGCCCTGTAATCCTATCTTTCTCTCCTCAATAAACCTCATTTTCATGCTTGCCTTCCTTTGGTGCATCTGGTCATTCTTTGGCCATGAGCATGCCAAGAATCCACAATTTCAGACTAAAACCTAACAGACATACTTTCTTTAAGGAGGGAAAAATGTTGTACAAAGGGAACTATCAAGTAAACCAGGGAATATGGTTTCTAACTCTGCCACTGCACACTTATGTGAGCTTGGGAAATAATTACTATTACTGCTGATTAAAGGTCTGCTAAGTATTCTGCTTTATTTTTTAATTTTACAAAATGTTATGCCATTAATCTTAACCCATCCTCACCATTCCAATCTTTGAATTTCAGCTCCAATGCCATTTACCAACAAGAAATCTTTCCCAATCTCCACTCTCAGTCAAATGTAATCACTTCTTTTACATGGTCACAGCATGTTATTTATTCAAACATTTAGCACCTCTTTATTTCCTTCTTGTTTTATAATTGGTGCCTGGCCAAAACATTCTTTCTCAGTAAACTGTGAGTTACTGGAAGGCAGACCCTGTATTTGTTTTTCTTTTTTCCTTTTAGTGATTATATTTCCAGTATTTGCCTCAGGATTTAGCACAAACTAAGCACTCAGTAAATGCTTTTTTGAATTATTGTGTTAAGTGACAATAAAGCAAGGGAGAAATACTACAAACAACTTACTCTAAAAAATGGGACATATGGCACAAATAATTTATTTACCTTCATTTAGAGCAAAATGCATTTTGTACAGGTGTAAATTATATCGCCTCAGAAGAGCTAATTCTCAAAGACATTTTTATTAGAATATTAAAAGAAAAAATTTGCATTTGACATGTTGTAAAACTCCCTTTTAAGCTAACAATAATGGGAGCCTTTAAAAGTTGTTGCAATAGAAAAAATATCAACAGAACCCAATATGTTTCTATGCTATGCATTAACAACAGTGTCAAACATTCAAAGGTGATGCAAGGGAGAAAAGGAAGAAGAGCAATTGTGTTGGTGGCGGACACCCACGGAATTCTTAAAGTACACCCAATTTGCCAAGATATGATCATTTTAGAGCAAAGGTAAACAACACCTAGGGCGCTGTTTGATGATTAAGGGTGAATTTTAGGAGATTGCTGCAGTTGTTTTTCTTTCAGTTATTTTCTTATAGAAGTCATTGAAAGAAAACCCTTAGACAAATTAAATTTAGTGAAATTTAATTGAGCAAAGAACCATTCAGTAATAGGGCAGTCCTCAGAATCAGCAGAGGTTCGGAAAGCTTCACTCCACAACATGGGTGGGCAGCATTTATGGACAGAAAACAGAAACAGCTTGATTGGTTATAGCTCAGTATTTGTCTTATTTGAACATGGTCTGATCAGTTGGCAGCTTGTGATTGGCTGAGTTTGGCTGCTGTTATTGGCTAAGAATACTCAGGCTTTCAGTTTGTTTATGTATTAAGTTAGGTTGCAGTTTATTACTTAGAAACACAAGGTACAGAGGCATCTTCAGGTCAAATCTAATTTAATTTAACAAAATGCATGTGTTAGACATCCTCAAGGCTCAAAAAGTTTGCAATTATTTTTTAAATCAAATTTCTCCTATAAACACTCCATACTACTATTTCCATAAGGGATCAAGGGGAAGATGTTCTCTGCTAGTGCAATGACTCCAGTGTAGCCTTCAGTGGCATCAGCCTCAATAAGCATCTCTGCGTCAAAGAAGAGTCAGCACAGCTACATGAATGAATATTCATTTTGCCTTAACTCTCAACATATCTTAATCAGATATGAAACCACCCGTCAATAACAGTAACAGGGTGCAAGGTGAGAACTGTGGTAAGGGTCTAGCTAAAAATAATGCATAGGCCTAACTAAAAATAATGAGAATAATTAGTAACTGTCCGCCTGTAATTGCCACTCCCGAGCCACACAGCTGGTGGTCATAAAGATTCTCAACTTCTCTCCGTTGCTGATGTCCATAAAGATTCTTAACTCTCTCCGTAGATAACATCACCTTTTCAAAACCTAAAAGTAGTTGTTAAGATATCTTCCAGGCTGGGCATTCTAATGGATGGATTGGCCTACCCAGACCAGCGGCCCATACCTTGCCCCTATTAACAAACCTAAATGACTAATCCCTTGCCTGTTAAACTGCCCTTAAAAACCCTGTCTCCCAAATTCTCAGGGAGGCAGATTTGAGAAATTTCTCCCATCTCCTCACTTAGCTCTATGTGGAATAAAGACTCTCTGCCTTGTAAACCCTGCTGACTCAGTGTATTGGCTTCCTCTTGGGCAGCAGGCATATGAGCCTGGTTGGGTGGCAACAGATACTTCTGAATACCCCATGGTCAGTGGGGTTGGTAGATTGAGGGGTGGAAGGTAGGGGTGTTACAGTTCTTATTCCTTGCATCAGAATACTTAAGACACTCCTTTACAGGAATTGATTTCTTCTACACACAAAGGCAAATGGCCAAAGAGATCCTCAGTGGTATCTCTCATGGTACATATGACAGACATATGCATTAAAAAGTTAAGGCAGATCACTAAATCTCCTATTTGTGTAACTTTAGTATTTATGCCTTGCAAGCAGGTTCTCATTTATATATTATAAATACACAAAATATAAAAGTAGCTCACACATTAGCAAGTACATTAGAAATAACACACCCCCCCAAAATTGTTTTATAGAGTATTTTAAAAAGTGACTTGATGGTCTTGAGCAAATTATAGTTGATTTTTTTTAAATGTAGCTTTAATTAGGATGTCAATTATTGAGGCTTGCAAGCAGCAGACTTCATTTGATCATGTATCAGGTGTAGCCTGCATGTACCAAGAACATTAATGGAATTCTAGAGAACAGCAGTGACAATAGATGGCAAAGTAAAATAGTCAGCTTTACTTTTTGGGTCTCTTGTTTTATCAAGTCCTACCATTCTACCTTTGCCAAAGAAGGGAAAAGGGTTTAATGAATTAATTATTTCAGAGGCTAAGTAATATTCCTTTGTGGAGACTTGAAAGTAAAGATGAAAGCCTATTTGTGAGAAGACATAGATATAAAGACAGGGCAAACATGCATTTTTTTTTGAGAATGAATGAATAAAGAAATGAATAAAACTACATTAAATTATAAAACACTGATTTGTGGCCCGGAGCTCAATAGGTAAAACAGTATATATACCTACCTACGTGTATATATATATATATATATATATATATATATATATATATATATGTGTGTGTGTGTGTGTGTGTGTGTTTATGTACATGGTGTGATATTTATTGAATATTTAATATGTGCCAGGAATTGAACTAAGTGCTTCCTATAAGTTATGTAATATAATCCACATCAATTCCTTATAAAATAAGTCTAATTATTATTGTCATGAGGAATGATGAAAATAAAACTCAAAAGCTATTAAATAATTTGGCAAAGATTACATAGCAAGTCAATGGTAACACTGGTATTTAAACTTAGAATTATCTGATTCCAAAGCCCAAGCTCTTATCCAACATGATATATTGCCTCTTAAAAAAAAAGTATAGGCGAATACCAGTGCTTAGGTGAAAGAAGAATGTCATATCTGACTCTGAAGAGCACCTAGTGAGTGTTAGATACTATGCTAGGTGTGAAGTCATGAGTCAAAAAAAAAATCATCTATGCTCTCAGGACCTCACATTGCAGTGAGGGAATAAGGCATGAGCACAGATGCATGCAATGCAAGCCCATATGTGAGAAAGTCTTGAAAGGTATAGACACAGTGTTAGAGGAACTAAAAAAATATATAATAGCCAGCTGGACACTTTAAAAGATCAGTAAGAAACCAATGGTTCAGCACATAAGGGAAGAGCATTGTTTGAAAAGGGAGACATATATACAAATAAAATAGGGAGGGATGGATAAGAAAAATTAAAGAAAGAGCAAATAATCTAGTTTGATTGGAACATAAGTATGCATGAAAAGATTATCAGATGATAAGACCAAAAAGAATAGTGTAGACCAAAACACAAAGAAGTAGGAATGGAACCAAACTTCTTTCAATAAGCAGTGGGAAATAACTGAAGACTTTTGAAGCTAGAATAGTCCATAATCAGTGCCGGAATTTAGAATGAAAAATAAGGTAGCTCTTTGACAATGGACTGATAGAAGCCTAGGAGAGGAAAGAGGAGTTGGAATTTGACAGCAGTAGTCCAGGTGATGTGTCTTGCAGCCTTACTGTAAAGACGATGCCAATGAAATACATTTGAAAACCCACGCTTGTGAATTCTTTCTAAGTCAAACCTGACCAAAGATCTTTCTTTCAGAAACCTGGTGAGAGTATCAATGAGTGGGAAGTCTTCAGTTGTCCTATCCTATTTTCAATAACTTTAAGTTAAGAAAAAAGACCTCTATGTAATAGAAAAGGGCTGACAACTGCAGAGAGATCAGGATGCTCTACAATGTATGCTAATAGGAATTATCAGCAGGAAATAACAGCAGGAGAGAAGGACTATCTAGTATAAAGTCAAAGAAAACAGAAAACAAAACAAAATAAAACAGAAAAATCTTTGAAGTCTTAGAGGCCTGCAACTTGCTAAATTGTTCCAGCATTTCTTCTCTGACATTTGGGTGCTAATATTAAACAGAAAATATTGACATTGCAGCATGTGAGACAGAATGTCTTCTAAAGAAACAAGCAAGCAAGCCTGGTGCTTGCAAGCAGCAGACTTCATTTGATCATGTATCAGATTTAGCCTGCATGTACCAAGAACACTGATGGAATTCTGGAGGGCAGCAGTGACAATAAATGGCAAAGGAAAATAGTCAGCTTTACTTCTTGGGTCTCTTGTTCTGCGAAGTCCAACCATTCTACCTTTGCAAAAGAAGGGAAGGGAATCTGTAATGACAGATTCAATATTCAGATTGAGTAATCTGTCAAAATCATGAGGTGAAATCCTTTTATATTGCACCAAAAGAGCACCCAGCTAGCAAGCAGCAGGCAGTTTGCTCTACCATTATACTGGAAATCAACAATTGATCTAATGGCTATATGATAGACCTATAGATGAGATTTTGAAATGGTTGATTTTTATTTTTACTATTTTTAAATTTATCTCTAGATTACATCAGCAGATGTATCAAAGCAACTAGCATTTGCTGCTACAGATCTCAGTAAACTCAGTGGTGTGTCTTCCAAGAGAATCTCTTTAATTTGCTTATAATAGTTCTAGATTAGCCCAAATGAAGTATTTTCAGCATATAATTTCATGCTGATCAGGGAAACTGACAAATAAACTTGATTTGTGTTTCCTTCAGGAAAACTCCTGACAAAATTAACAAAGAGGCAAAGACATGTGATGTCTCTGGCATTTATCTAGTCTTCCTCTATAGGTACTTTTAACGGTTCTCAATCTGCTCAATTGCAAGAGTTGAAAGCCAATTCTACCTTGGGCCAGAACCAACCTGCATCATACCTGGTAGTATTTTAAGATGCTCAGTCTTACTACCTAAGTGCAGAATTTACTGCACTGGGGTGGCCATGAACACCTGAATGTCCATGTTTGCTAAGCCAATTTCACTTGCCCAGTTCAAATGCCTTGGATGTTTTCCTGCTTCCTGTTTTTCCTTCTGATTTGTAGATGCGATTGGAAGAAAAAAAGAATTGAATACCTGCTGATTGAACACCTGCTGTCTTCCTACTTTAGAATCTTTATTGTGTTAACTTTTAAAGCTATTCTATGAGAATGATATAAATATCCCTAAGATAGAAACAGATTTAGAAGCATTCAAATAATTTGTCACTTGTCTCAGGCTCTACATATAGTTAATGGGATAGTCACTGGCTAGAGTCTTACTACAGAGGGAACCAAATAATATGGTTGTCTGATCATGAGTATCAGCACTGCCTGCATATTTTTTCTACAGACTCTTTTTCTCCAGACCAGAAACTTTGGCTTCTGAAAGTTTATTCAAATATATCATATTCCCTCTTGGGCATTCTAATGTACCCTGCTGGCAACTCTTCTTTGAGGATCATATCTTCATGCCAAATGATGCCTCCAGCTCTAGCCTCACCTATTCCTGGTGTTTACTCCTCACTCAAGTGGCCTCCATTTCACTCCTAATGTGCCCACATGATAAACCAAATGATCAGCTTTGAGCACTTTGATTTCAGTGTCATCAACAAGGTTCCCTCTGTGATTACAAATACAATTTGTTTTGCTTTGGTGCTAGGCATTGTTAGAAGACTCATGTACAGATTCATGAGTCATAATGCAAAACTCTCTGTAAACAAATGATTCATATAATTAAAAGTATATTCATCCTTGATTTCTTCCATTTGTTTGAAAACTGAGAATCTATATTTTATTCATTTGAATTACTATTATATCAAATAGTGTTTAAATTCTATATTTTTCCAAAGCCTCATAACCAGGAGATATGGACATCATAGTTAGCAACATTTTTTCAAAGTTGGTTCGTAATATTTTGTGGTCCAAGAGCTCCAGAAAAATGGTCCCTATCTCTTCTGCTGTGCATTCCTCTGCTGTGGGTGCTCACAAGCCTTTTGCTTGTGGACACGGCACCCATCTGCTATGCTACTGAGATTCATTAACATGCCATGGTAATCAGAGGATGTCAGGTCACACCTGGGATACATGTTCACTGAGGAGCAATTTTGTATGAATATGATAAGAATGGGAGGCAGTGTATGATGGGCAAAGAGTGTGCACTTTAGAATCAGAACACTTATGTTTGAATCCCCCTATCTAACACCTGCAAGCTGTGTAACCTTAAGCACGTTATTTAACCTCTCCGAGCCTCAGTTTCTTCAGCTAAGGGGATATTAATAGCTACACCTCAACAAAGGTACTATAAAGGCTGAAGAAAAAGAAATAATTACTGTAAAGCACTTAGCATGATGCCTTTACTAATCACTTAAAAATAAAAGTGATTAATGATTAAAAGTATAATACTCATCCTGCTAAAGGTCAAGGACCATGACAAAATCTTAGGACTCTAATCGGAGAACAATGGTATTTTCCATTTGTCTAAAAATAAAACCCTACACTTATAAATACTGTTGTCACATCAGAGCAATTTTTTAAATTTAATTAGGCTTCCTACTGTGTAAAGAGTTACATTTAAACTTGGCTTGGTATTAATATTTAAGGCCTTCCACAACATAGCTCTTGAAGGTGAAAATACTCTCCAAAGTTCCCAGATTAAGCTTTGAAAATATTCTGATCTCAAATCCTTCTATGATAATAATTAGCTTACATTCCCAATGAACATGTACTTTTCCATACAACATAGAGAAATCATAACAAAGAAATACATCCTGAATTTCCAACTAAAAGATAAATGGGTTGGGCTTTGAGGAAAACATTGAATTAAGAAGTATGTGGTTCAAAAAAGTTTTTTTTTTTTAAAAAAAAATAAGTGGGAATCTTAAAGACATTATCAAAATTATCATGTGATGTGAAACTATGGCTGGCAAGTAAAAGAAGTTAAATGGTATGTGCACCTTGAAAATTGTGTGGTTTTATGACCCCAAGGAGTTTCTTTTTAAATATTTCTGCGGCTAATGAAAAAGCATTCCAAGTGGCCCTACTGAGTAAACACATATTGAAATGAATACAAAATGTTGCCCAAGTGTAGTCTAACATTTGATGATTTAATTATGCATAGTCTAGGAAGGCCGTTTTCTTGAATTATCTATATTTTTTCCTTGCAAAAGAAACACAGACACTAGTGTTGACCCTTAACCTGAGCATCTAAACTTCCCTGTGGGGTGTTTTATTTACAAACAAAACAAAACAAAAAAAGCCTCAAACTTGTGAGACTCATTCTGTCAGCAATTGTAGGCCATTTAGAATATGAAATAATTATATAAGAGCTGATTTTATTTTATAAAAACTGATCAGCCCAACTCCTGTGGATTTCTTAGCTGTACCGTGGTAAACGGTAAGATTAGTATAGCAGTTCCTTCAACAAATGAATTTACTGCTGACATACTGAGTTATGGATCCTGTTAGCCATTATTCCAAGATTAGTACGTAATTCTTCAAAACTGTAGGAATTCTCACATTCTATCACTGTTAACTGGCTTTTCTCATCCTTCAAAAAGATTTTTATTAAGAATTATCATAGTAGATTTAATATTTCCAAAAATTGTATTTTTTTGATTATTTCAATATCTCATATTCTTTATGGTCTGCATGTCTTATTGTTCTTTTCTTTTTACTCCAACATCACTAAGGGGTTATGTTACTTTATCATATGCAAATGTGGGCAGATGTTCTTTCAGCTGAATAGAAAATTATATTAGTTTAACAGCAGAAAGAGCCTACTTTGGAATTATTTCTTGTTCCAGGGACAACCTTCCATTCTTGCTGTTCATTCTTGGTGAGAAATTATAACAGTGGTTAAGAAAATGAGCTTTGGAGCCAGAACCAGAGAGTTTGCATATTGTCTTTGGTACTTACTTGCATCTTTCTGTGCCTCAATTTCCTCATCTATAAAATAGGGAAAATAATAATAACAGATTTAGTAATAATTATAACTTTGTAATGAGTATTAAATGAGTTAATGTTTTAATTGCTTAGAAAACTCCTTGGTACATAGCAAATTTATATAAGTTTTGTTATATAAAAGAAATAAATTCTATTGCCACATTTTACTTCCATCATCTTTCTCAAGTTATCATTCTTTCTACTTTCCTTATTTCTCTTGTATCCCCTCCTAGTGTTGGCACTATTTTATTTAATTTCTGTACCAGAATTCAGTAATGTTCTTTGTGGGAGACATATGTGTTATTAGCCATTAAGATTTGGGGAGTTAAAGTCAAACGATAGTTCCAATCTTCACTCCGACACATTCTACAGCAGTTGTTCAGTACTATTGTTCTGAGATACTTATTTCTCAATTAAGCCATGATTACAAAATATTTATTTTTAATAAAGTACAGTGGTAGCCAAGATATTGTCTATGTTAATAATCAGTAAAACTCATCTTAGTAGAAGAGTTTTTTCACAAGCAATGCAATTGCTATTGAAAGTCATAGAAAAACATGAAAAGACCCCAAGAAATATACCAGTTTTATTTTGTTTCAGTTTTGACAATAGTATTCAGTTTAGACTTGAGCGTTATCATTGCTATGAATTAAAGGCAGGAAGGGTGGAGGGAGAACTTATTATGGAAGGACAAAAGATCAAGTCATTATAAAACACCACATTACAAAAAAAAAAAAATAAGAACTCTATGCTAACATTTGTATATAGCATGTGCCAAGCTGATCAACCACCATTTTTTAGGTAGCTCTCTGTTGCCTGTAAGGACTGCACAGATGCAAGCATGTTTGCTAAAGTGAATGTTTATGAACCCATTAGCCCCTGTACATTGAAAAGGTGCTCTGGGTATTTGATTTATTTTCTGATTAAAATTTATGTTAATTTTCGAAAATCTAATTTAGAACATCAAGATATGTACCCCGGTTGTGTATCTAAATATTTCTAAAGATTATAACAAATATGTTAATTTTTCTTATAAAGAAATGGACACTCTCATTTGATTTTTTTCACCCAAAGAATAAGCTGACCTATGATTTCATGGTTCGAATATTACTTTAATTAGTTGAATAGTTGGCTTTTACAAGTAGGAACCATTCTGTTTTATGAGACACCATTGTAGCACTTGCCCATTTTTTAAAAAATAAACTCTCAAAGTCACAATCTGTATCATGAATTTTAATTAATCAGCATCCAAATGGTTGAGTGGGGGATTATCAAAATATTTAAAGATTTCAGTGGAGGAACAGAAATAATTTAATTTTTAGATTGCACTCAAGTTTCAGTAGTTCCTATTTTCAGGAAGTTGCTTTTTACACCACCAAATGAACAATGGATATCTTGTTAAAGATGAGACATTTCCTAAGGAATCATAAAAGCTTATTCATAAAACAAGTATTTTCCTTAAACGTTTCAAAGGTAAGCACAATATTTATCAAGAACAAGACTGAAAAGTCCCCATCTGTATATACCCCATACACGGTAATACTGTATATGCAACGTAAACCACCACTCTATGGTGTATCTTAAATTGCAATTGAAGCCTTGGGCAGTAAGGACAATTAAGAATGTCAGATACTCACAAAAAAGAGCCTCAAGTAAAGAGCACTCACTATGTAAGAAAGGATTGTGTCTCTAACAAGATTTTAACTTTGTTAACAAACGAAAGAATCAGTAATTGGTAAGAAATTAGTAGTGTTAATTATATGGCGTTCCATTTCGTAGAATACAATCAGAAGTAACTAATTGGCTAGATAAAATATTGCTGATTGAGCATCTTCTTATTCATGGAGGATAAGTGTTATATAACAACATCTAATTCCATCTGATATCTAACTATGTATCCCAGTTATATCTTATTTTATACTGGTAGGTCAAATTTTTGGACTTTAAGGTACATATTTTTAAATTGTATGTTTTTCTTCAAAAGTGCCATTCTGAAGATTGCTGCAATAGCTTTTTAATCAAAGAGTCATTAAACTGATAGTAAACTTCCGAGATACCTCTTGGATACAGATGTAGATGAGGTTATTATGTTGTGCTCACCTTGTACTCTACATCTTCACCAGTTTTCTTGAGAACAAATCAGAGGGGCATGAATTGAAAGTCAGAATTTGAAATTTGGCAAGACTTCACTAATTCAGACTTGAGTAATTTAAAACTTGTGACAATTTGGACAGGTCCTGGATTGCAATTTACCTTTACACAATTAATCCCTTTTTCCCACAGTGCATAAATTAATTCTGTAACTCTCCCTAAAAAGCATAAATTAGCTCTGTGAAATATTGTAGGATGTTATTATTGTATAACACGTGGCTTTCATGAAATGCAGAAGCACACATGAAATAATAAATAACTGTGATTCTCCTTCCGTTCTACTTGGGTTGTTTATCTAATGCAGTAGATCTGTACTTATGTATCTACAGTTTCTGAAGTTATTTCTCTCTTAACAAATAAAAGACATTTAAAAATAACTAGGTAAAGGAAAATTTATGGTTATTAATTTGGCACCCAAGGAATCAGATTCAGGACCTTTCCCTTATTAACAACAGTAAATTAACCAATCACAGAATACCAAATAACATATGTGAACTAAAAATAAAATCCTAAGCCCCCTGCCAACTGAATGGACCCCCTCTTGGCCAAAGGGACATCAGAAAAAAACCTTAAAACTGAGTTAGTTCCTGGCCATGAAGGGAAGAGAAGTCAGATGCACCTTGTTATATTTTCTCTCTTTTGGAGTTTAGATACAAAAATTGACCAGCATTAATGTTAAAACAAAGCTCATAAGACTGAAAAACCAGACTCTTTGTGACAATAAGATGCTAAATTATTAACAGGACCTGAGGCCATGCAAGGCAGAGGTTAAATGACACCTGCAGGCCATCAATTTGCCTAACAGATCACTTTAGTCTGTATATTGTGGCTTGCCTCTGATTAACAGACATTCTTATCTTAAAACAGTCCAAGCCTTTAGACAAAGCTTCATTTCTTTAACCAATTACAAATTAAAGAATCTCTGAACCCATCTACAACCCCTCAGTACCCCAGATGTCCCTCCTTTGTTCCAGAGAAACCACTGTATACCTTCCATGTATTTATTGATTTACAGTTTTACCTGCAATTCCAGTCTCTTTAAAATATATAAAACCAGCCTGTATCCCAACCACCTTAGGATCACTTAAGCCTTCTTTGCTATGAATCCCCAACAGTTCACACATTTTCAGCTCAGAATAAACCTCTGTAAATTATTTTACAGAGCTTGGGTTTTTTTCAGTTAGCACATATAAATGTTTAGAAATTGGTGTCCTCACTCTATCTTTTAAAAGTCCCCTCAAAACCTATACTAGGAAAACAAATTTGAACAGATTTGTCAGTCACATTTTGAGCTGTTCTGATTGAAATAAATAAAAGTGGCTTCTTCAAAAATATACCTTATAAATTAATTTTTTAAAAACAATTTCAGACTGGTCAGACACAGTGGTTCACACCTGTAATCCTAGCACTTTGAGAGGCTGGGGCGGGAGGATCACTTGAGCTCAGGAGTTCGAGACCAGCCTGAGGAAGAGTGACAACCTGTCTCCATTAAAAATAGTAAAAATTAGCCAGGTGTGGTGGTGCATGCCTGTAGTGCCAGCTACTCATGAGGCTGAGACAGGAGGATTGCTTGAGCCCAGGAGTTTGAGGTTGCTGTGAGCTAGGCTAATGCCATGGCACTCTAGCCTGGGCGACAGAGTGAAACTGTTTCCAAAACAAAAAAGACAAAAAAAAAAATTCAAACTGGTTTTCCCCAGAACTAATTTGTTTTAGGAAGTTTTACTAAACTTTGCCTAATTGACATAAAAACAAATTGCACTATATACAATTTGTGATAAACCAAATTATGATAAACTTAAATTTAAGTCATATTATGAAATAGCAATTCTTAATTTTTTGCAATCCATGATCTTAGAATCAGGTTTAATAATCAATGGAATAAATGATCATTTAGAAGATGCTTTTAGAGGAATGCTTGAACCTGATCCAACAAATTAACTCCACTATTATTACCAAACCACACTAGAAACATACATTTACTGTCTTATTTTCAACACTAGAGTTCAGCACAAAATCACCTGAAGAAACTTCATGGAACACAGATTGCATACACTACTTAAGAGTATTTCTTATAAATTCATAAAACCTATTTTTTAAAAAGAGAGAGGAAAAATCAAGTTTTTCTTTCATACCTGTGGTTGGGGATGAATCCAGATCTCCACAGTTGTTGTTGACTCTTTCATGGGGGTGTGAGATCGTACAACCTCCGTCATTGACTTCAGAGGGGAAAAACAAAATAGAAGTATTTTTAAGCTGTTTGTTAAAAGTAAGAAACACAGTGCATTTCACACAAACAGGTAGCTAAATTAGTGCCAGGCGAAATTATCTCTTTCTAGATATCATAGTTTATTTATTCAACAAGTAGCTATTGAGGGTTTACAGTGTGCCAGGCACAGCTGTAGGCACTGAAAATAAAAAAAAGAGACAGACAAAAAATAAAAAGAAAAAAGAAAAGAAATCCCTTTTCTCATGGAGTATACATTTCAGTGTTCTATTAAATATATGAGTGGAATTATGGAGAAAATTTAAAATATTTAAATAGATTAAGTTTAAGTGGGAGAGATTTTCAGTCCAATGCTTTTACAACTCAATGGCCTCAAGAGCTGTATTTGTGAATGCACCATTTTTTTTTCAAATTAAAATCTATTCTGGGTATGCCACCACAACACAAATTTATTATCTGCCATAAAAAGATATTTAATAGATGTGATAAATGCCAAAGAATTTATGAACCAATACACAGTTGTTATCCTACCAACCCAGAGCAATTATCAAAGTCTTGGAAAGATGATGTCTATTTTCATTTAATTTGCCTCAGGAGTATGTTCTCTGTTTTTAAAATATTGAATATATATGATACTCATTTTCTGTGTATGTGATTTTAACATATGGGATAAAGGATTTGGTAAAAAGTTATCATTTGATCTGTGAAAGGGGAAGATTTTTCAAAGAAGCTGGGAAAACTGAACTCAGTGACTATTTTAACAGAATAGTCACTCCTCCTCTCACAGATATGGAAGGGAGATATTTACAGTGGGGAATATGTAACAGAGGGCGCGGCCTGAAAAAAAATGGCAAAAATATTTTCTGTCTGTTTAAAATATCCTCCATTCCTTTGAAAACCAAAACCTGCATCCCTGCTTCAGGCCAGTGGTTGGAAGGGTCAGAGTAATGTCTTTTGTTCTTCGTGCTACAGGAGATGGCTCAGCCCTGACCTGGCAGAGGGAGGTCCTGGGTGGAGGTCACGGGATTGTCTTCAGTGAGATAGGAGAGAGGTGGGACATCAGGATCATCAACTGTAGTTGAACAGCAATTGCCCGAAGCTGAGAACCCACCCTTTAAAAGTTCTGTATTTCTGCTTATTATTAGGATGATGGCATTTCAGACAGTAGTCTCCATCCTCCTCCTCACTTGCCAGCAAATTAATAAAACATCTCTTTCCTTCTCCTCAAACCACTTGTCCTTGCTCTTCTGATATGGTCTTATGGACAAGTGCCGAGCTTTCGGTAACACTATCAGATGCTTTCATGCAACAACAGCAGAGTTGAGTAGCTGTAGCAGAGACCTTATGTCACACTCTCATGATTTTGTACTGCTGTTTGGTGCACTACAAATTGCAGTGATGCGGTTATAACTTGACAGGGTTTTAAGTGCCACACGTATTGCCTTGCCATGACAGTTTACTTCATTTATTTATTTTTATTACCAGTGCATGCCCTTTATGTCAAAACAAGAAAAGAAGAGAAAATCAGATTTGGAACAACACATTTTAAAGGCAATTGAGTAAGATTTAGTTTGTTATTGAATTAAATGGCAAATCATGTTTATTATGCAATGACACTATAGCTATGACAAAAAGAATACAATGCACATTGACATTATGAGACTGAGCCCTTATCACAATATTCCAATTCAGAGGAAAGCAAGTCAGAAGCATTAGAAAATTAAAAAAAAACATCTCATCACAGCAGAATTTCTTCACAAAAATAAAAAAAATGAAAATGAAGCTAGGACCAAAGTAAGTTTCTGAAAGGCTCATTTGTTAGCCAAGCAAAGAAAGACACCTACCAATGGTGAGTGAATTAAATCATGTTTGCTTACAACACCTGAAGAAATGTGTCCAGAAAAACTAAACTTGAGACTATTAGCCTTTTGGCAAATACAGTAACTGAAAAACTGAGGACATTGAGAACAGTATTAATAGTGAATTAAAAAAAAAAACAAGGGCAAATAATTTTGAGTAGATTCCTTGTCTTGTCATAAGTTAACAGACGTTACCAACATTGCTCAGTTGTTATTATTTGAAGAAGGAATGCCAAGTTTGAAGTGACTGAAGAATTAGCCTCTATGAATAGTCTGTGTGGGAAAGAACAGACGAGAATAACTTCAAAGAAGTTAAGAAAAAGCTAATTCAGTAAAACCTGAAGTGGGATTTGCTAAGTGTTACTACTGATGGCGGGTAAAATATGTATGAGGCTGAAAGAAGCTTAGTTTAACAAAACAAAGCTTGCAAAAATATAAAATGTTCAAAGTCTATGGCTATTTGTTGTATTATACATCAACGAGGTACTTTGTGGAAAATATTTGACTCTATCTTGTGTTATTAAACCAGTCAAACCAATAGTAAACTTCATTCACTGTTGTGAACTAAATCATTGTAATTCTGTGAACTTTTGTCAAAAATGCAAGCTGAATATTTTGACTTGCCCTACCAAATAAGTAGTTGAATGGCTTAGCTATGACAAAGTTTTACGAAGATATTTTGAGCTTAGGCCCAAGACTGCAATTTTACTGAAACAGACACAGCACCTTCAATCACTATCATCAGTGAATCACTTTTGAACTTGGTATTTGCTGCGGACTTGATAATGTATCATAATAAATAAACCTACAGTTAAAAGGCAAAATGGTGCTTATATGTGAAACTTAAAGTCATTTTGACAACCAAATTTGTTTGAATGACAAGTAATATCAAGCTGCTTTATACACTCCAGCACTTCAAAAATTAAAATAAGAAACGAAATTTCCATTTCCACACAAATTTGCAATGAGTTGTGACAAATATGCAATTGAGCAGATTTACCTAACCTTCAATTGGAAATGATCAATTTTCAATGCAGTGGTATGCTAAGTGGCAAATTAAGAAAATCTAATATAATTCTTCAAATGCAGATATCTCATTTTCTTTGTTTTGGATATATACCCAGCAGTGGAATTGCTGGATCATATGGTAGACCTATTTTTAGTTTTTTGAGGAACCTCCATACTGTTTTCTAGTGACTGTGCTAATTTACATTCCCGCTAACAGTGTACTTGTGTTCTCCTTTCTCCACATCCTTGCCAGCATCTGTTACTTTTTGCCTTTTTGATAATAGCCATTTTAACTGGTGTGAGACGATATCTTATTGTGGTTTTAATTTGCATTTCCCTGATGATTAGTGATGTTGAGCACTTTAGGGATTAATAAGCAGAATATATAAGAAACGCACACAACTCAATAGCACAAAACAAAGAATCTGATTTTAAAAATGAGCAAAAAATATGAATAGATATTTGTAAAAAGACATACAAATGGCTAACAGGTACATTTAACCCTTTTTTAAACCAAGTCTATTCGAATTGCATTTCCCATCACATTTTAAGCAACCAATTTAAGCATTCTCTGTCAAACGTGAGCAGTCCCATGGCTGCTGGGCTACCCTCTGTCAAACACATAGTGCTGTTACCATCCGACCAGGTTGATTGCCTGGTGCCCAAGAGGAAGCCAATACACTGATAGAGCAGTTGTTACAGCAGAGAAAGAGTTTAATTCTGCATAGCACTAAGTTAGGAGATGGGAGGAATTTCTCAAATCCACCTCCCCAAGGATTTGGGAGACAAAGTTTTTAAAGACAGTTTGGTTGGTCAAGGATTAGGCAACTAAGTTTGCTAATAGTCCAGGTTCAGGGAAAAATTATAGGGGTGTAGAAATCATGCTTCATTTCCTGGGGTCATAATTCCAATTGAATCAATTTCTTGGTATGGGCCACTGGTCTGGGTGGGTCAGCCAATCCACTGGAATGCAGGACCTGAAATATGCCTCAGAATCCACCTTTAGGTTCAAAAAGGCATATCTATGGAAAGAGTTAAGAATCTTTATGACTACCAGCTATGGGACTCGAGAGTAGCAATTATGAACAGTGACTAATTATTATTATTTTTAGCCAGGCCTGTTCCTTCACAGTTTTGTGACTCCTACCCCAGTTGTCACCTTGCACCCCTTTATTGATTTGTGTAAAGGGCCATTTCAATGCTGTATTCAAATGTCCATTGAATTAAGTAGGGATGGTATTTTAGGTGGTAAAAGGTTTAAAGCTATGTAGATGTAACTTGTCCATTTAAATTTGGCAACTAAATATGTCTGCCTTATAACGTCCTTCGGTATTCAAATATTAGAAAAAATTTGTTGAAATTTGTCTTGTACAAAAATAAGAACTTAAAGGTAAAATAACACTCCCATCTATGCCAATGTTCTGCTTATCACTCCTCCACAGTGATAAGACTAAGAACTAATCTAATAGAAGACCTCCAATATACAGAACTGCTGAGGATTAACTATAATGCAAGTGAAAGAAATGCCAATTGCAGGAAATCTTAGTGCTCAAATACATTTATGCCTGACTGCTTTAAGAAAATGAAATATGGTTCATCAGTGAACACCTGAGAAATAAAATGTAGATCTGCATTTCTGTTTCCTTACATGTACTATACACTGTACCAAACTGTATCTTCCCTTTTATGGAATTAGATGTCAAGCTGTCAAGAAAAGAGTAAAATGCTTTATAATAATCACAGTCTTTGTAGATTTAAGCCTCATTTTAATCCAGTTCATATTAAGACAGTGCTCAGTGCCAAAAAGTGAGAAGTGTGTCTTACCAATGATCTTAAAGAGTTTTGAGAAGTGTCACTGGCATTATTGCTAATATTAAAAATAATTCTTCCAAGGGAAGGATGGATAGATATTGGATCTTATTATTATTCCTGAATTAGAGATTACTAGTTCATAGTTTAGACGTTGGAGGGGAATTTGACATTGTTTAAAATTGCATTAACTCCTTCAAGCACAAATGCACTATTTCACCAGTGGTTCCTTGTTGGCCTAAAGAAATAGAGATATGTAAAAGAAAAGGTGTTCATTTATATTATTTCCCACCTTTTAGAATTTAGAAATTTTATGACTTAAACATTTTCTGTAATCTGATTGTATGATTTTATTTATGGAGGAGGTGGGAAGAGACTGGCTTATAAGGAGCATTGCTTCAGAGTAAATGCCCGAAATTCTATTAAATCTCCCCCAATGTTTTGTCCAAAACAAGAAAAAGATTTTAAGCCAAATTTCCATTCACAGGAATGTGATATATAGCTCAAAATATATACAATGATATAGCCTTGTGATAAATGAGAAAAGAAAAATATTTTCAGCTTCCAAAGGACTTAATCTTTCATGAAAATAATAAGAAACTGTTACAGGTGACCTAAAAGAATAAAATTCGTTTCCCAAAATATAACAGCTTTGTTAAAAAAAGGCTTATGAAGCAAGATAATTTGATTGAACTTTCTAAATCTGTCAGGTCCTTCTTTGCTGTTCTTCTCAAATGTTTTCCTGACAGTGTCACACAGAATCTGAGCTTTAGAGACTTGAGGCATTAACTGCATTCTTTAACCTGACTAATCCCAAAGCTGCTGGACAAGGTAAACCCAGACTGATTCTGTGAATGTTTTAAGGAGAAATGTGAATGCATCCTTTTCTCCTCTCAATCAGAAATTTTATTGGAACTCAAACCTAATGGCAAGAAAATCATCCTTAGAACAAGATCATGCTACTTCTGATTACAGCCTCAATGTTACATTTTTGTTCCAAAATCTAGCAAAACGAGAATCCAGAGAAGCTTCAGTGTATTCAGCAATTACATTTCTTTCTCAAATGCAACAGATTTTCCACTAGAAATGGGAGTATGCTGCCATTTTCCAGGTAATCATACCCACCCCAGTAATCTCAAGTCTTATAGAGATGTGACATTCTAAATCATCACAGTCATCACTTTATTTCAGCTACCAAAGGCTACAGGTGAGTTTAACTGATAGATTATTGTTATTTTACTGCTATATTATTGACATATTTATGGGTTAAGGGAAAAGAAAGTACTCTGAAACGAATATGTAAGAAATTTTTTTGAGAGTCCTATGTAATATCTAGCACAATGATATGTGCCTAAAGACATGTAAGTATGTGGGTGATGCTTCTAGTGATTACATTTATAAAAACTTTCCCTCATTCTCATTTCCTTCCTTATAAGAAATCAAGATTCTTACTATGGAAATAATATTTATCAAAGCTATGGCAAAGTTTATAAATATGAAGTGTAACTGGATGCTTATTTTTGCCCATGACATATATAGATGAATAATTTCCATTAAAAGCCTGGATACAATATCAACTTTTAATTTTTATAATAAATTAAAGGGCACATTTCCAATTGCAGTGAATACACTTCAGAGATTTTCTGAAATAGGAGAAATTCTCAGTTAATTCCTACTCTCCTTAATGTTTTGTAAGGTCCTCCTAGCATTCCTTTCTGCCATATATTTAGCAAAGGTGGTACACAATATTTAAGTAAGAAAAGACAGATGTTTAAAAGAAATTAAAATCTACTCAACAATATGGTGCAACAGTGGAAAGGACAGGGCCTTTGGAATCTGACTGTACAGTCTACTAGTTTTATGAATTCTGTCAAGTTAATTAAGATAACTCTCAGTTTCATCATCTGTGAAATGGGTATAATAATATCAGCCTCATAGAATCATTGTATGATACTGGGTTACTATAATAAAGTGCTTGGTACCCTATAATTATCCCCTTGACTTGCACTATTATAGCTGTATCTTCTCTAACAACATGAAACAGAAGCCATCTAGAGCCATCCACCACATAATTCATTCATATTCTCTCTCTCTCTCTCTCTCTCTCTCTCTCTCTCTCTCTCTCTCTCTTTCTCTCTCTCAATCTCTCTCTCCTAAGTTAAACTATCACTTCAACATAAAATAAAGGGCCTGAGCAGCCCTGCCAGTGGTGGAGAAAGCTGGCCCCACAATCCCCTATTTTCATTCACAAATGAGCCTCAATTCTTATCAGTAAGATACTATGAAGCACCTCAAAATTTTTGAAACTAGAAATTCCAATTACTTACACAGTTTTTTTTTTTGTATATCTGAAAAATAAAAATTTGCCACTGCTGCAGTAAATAGCACAGTAATGTGATGGATGAGGGTGGGAACAGGGAAGGTGGACATTAATTATCCTTCACTTTTTCCAATTATTACATAATCTCCAATTGGGAGAAGCCTCTTTTCATTAGTGATAAATTCCTCCTACTCAGGTAAAAATAATTTTTTGTGTGTGAATTTCATTGAAATTTCAAAAAATAAGTTGGTTTTTAAAACTGGAGATCCTTGAGAATGTAAAACTTGAGGACCAATATGAGTTATATGTATGAATGTGTATAGTAAGAATAAATAAAGAATATATTTTAAGTCAAATTGAAAGAAAAATTGACTATTGAAAGTTTAAAATGAATTGTCTAGTTAAAATCTTATAAAATGCACCTAAATTTTCTTAAAAAACAAGAAAATTTGGGGGGTAGAGGCAAGAAGGAGAGGAATTGGATTAAACAATTTTAAACATGAAGCTTGATATTTGTTATTTGGTTTAAATTTTCAAGTATCCTTAAGATATTCTGTTTCCTAAAAGCACTATATAGATTATGTGCTTGAAGAAATATGACAACTTTAAGCTTTCTTAAAAAGTTACACAGAGTAAAGCGTTCCCATATAAACTCGCAAACTGAATATTTACCATGTTTTTTGGCAATGAGGCCAGGCCAAAAAATACATAATTTACTAATGTTTCCTGTCCACAGGGTAATTGGTGCACATTTGTTAGAATTAAAGGGACATACAACCCTATGTTTATCAGCATCCAGGCACAGACAGGAACACTGTGAATCTGAAACACTTTGTGTCCTATGATTAATCCTCCTTTATTGTTTGTGTGTTTTTGTTTTGTTTTGTGTTTTACTTGCAGAATGGAGTCAAGAGACGTGGATTTCTAAATACAAAGCACAATTTGGCAGCCATGGATGGAATGTTGAGAAATAATTTAATACCAGGTTATTATATAGAATTTAAGACTACATTTTTTTCTAAGATAACTGCCATCATCAAAGTTACAATGATGAAGTCTTAAGGAAAAAAGTGTTGCATTATTCCATAGGCTTATCCAATATTTTCCAGACTGATCTGAGTCCGTCTGAAGTGGTTTAGCATCACAAGAAAATGTGGATCCTCCTTCTGGATGTCGTTAGATCCAAGAGAAATGTGGCAAAAAGAGAGGAGTAATTTGGAAGGGATACATTCATTTATCCATAAAGATTCCAAGGGTTCTGCCAAAAGCAAACAGCTATTTTGAAATTGTCTTCAAGGATGACAAATCACCAGGTGGAAAAATCAACAAGCTGGGAACACTTAATTAGATCTTTTATCTTAATTATTAAGTCAAGTGTGTGCCTGTGTGTTTAGGGAAGGCGAAATGTTATACAATAGGGATGAATTAACACTTAGAAAGCTCAGAGGTTTAACAAAACCTGACATGAGATTTGCCAGATGGTTTGGTACCGGATTGTAAAACTTGAAACTAATCTTCGTTTAAGAGTTTTAATGGTTGTATCTCTCTTATAAAGCCTCTTGCTCTTCTGCTAGGGTGATTCTGCAAAATTATAGATCAGGCTTTAAAGAACAGCTTCTATGAACAGTCTCCTTAAATCTCAGCTAAACTGAGCAAGAAGATTACATGTTATTATGATGTAGCACAGGAGGATTTTCCCCCAGCAAACATAATGATGTGAAAAAGGATAAAGCTATCATTCTACGCAAAGAGGTCATCCATAGAAGCACAGAACAATGCTTTTCACACAGATTATCTGGACATGTTGAAATGTTCCCATTGCAAAAGCTCTTTCTTAATGTTTCTGTGAGGAACTCTGATCCTGACTGGCCTCCAAGACCCAGTGATCATATATCTCTATGAGGTAACCTGCCACAGGGCATCTGGGAGAGATTATAGCTGCCCCGCTGCATCGGACATTACTGGAAAAAAAAAGTAAAATATTTATTTCTCAGGTGATTTATATTTAGTCCTAGCTTATCAATTTTATTTCAAGAAGATATTTTCTCATTTTTGCATAGTTAAGTTTACTAAACTTTAAAAATGCATATTCTTGTTAGCACGTAAAAGAACAAAAAAAAGCACAGAACTATAATTCTGTGTATATTTTCATATTTCAATATTCTTACTGAAAGCCAATTAACATATGTGTTGTGAAAATGAAACTATTACATTTATGGGCTTCAAATATTCAGTAGATTAGCTATAAGCAGATGAGTTAAATCCATCAGCTTATTTAACATCAGATCATTTGAAATTTCGTATTTTAAATATCAAAACTTATCAGAAAATGTCAATAGTTATGTTTAATACCTTAAAAGAATAATTTGCGTTTGCTTATTCATTAGATTATTTCTTATTTTCACCTCTCTCAGAATGACTCAAGATTACTTTTTAATGTAGACATAGATGTTTCAAACTAATAGCTGGCAATTATTTTTGAGACCTAAACACAAATAAAGACAAATGCCTGCCCCTCCACATGCACACAATACTATAAACTTCATGTAATTCTTATTTTCAAAGTAATTATTGTGATTGCTGTTACTATAAGTTCTTAAAAATATATTATGTAAGTAACACCTGGGTTAATCTCTTGAAAGGTTTCTAATTCTTTAAAGGTGCCTATGAATGCATTAAAAGCTATTCTAAACTTATAATTCAGAAAGAACACTTATATACTTTCAAATATTGTATAAGTTGTTAGAGCAGGGGTAAGAGTGGTGGGAAACCATTGCATTGAAATACTTTTTTTCCAGTAAGAATTTAGGAAGCTCAAAAGAGTGAGATCAATTGATTATGCAGCAGCTTAATGTAGGGTGATTTTTATACAAACATTTATTTTTATATTTTTCTAAGAGGTGTGAGAGTAGAAATAATTCATGGATTTATTGCACACTTTTAAAAGTATATCTTTCACTTGGAAACATTTCCATGCATACATCTTTTTACTGGGGAAATATATGATAATTTATTATATGTTATAGCAACATTTGATTTGAAATACAAAACATTATTTTGATATTGGAAAGAAGCATACAGCAATAGTTTGGCCAAATTTATGCTCAAAATACTAAATGTGATTGTAATTAGTCAAAAATTATAATGTTCGTATTATTGATGGAGATAAATATACTACAGATAAAGCTAAACTCCTAAAGATTTAACTACCCCTGCAATGAAAAGTATGATATACTGAAGATAGTTTAGGTTATTGGTGTCATTCTTGTCTTCACTGAAAAAAAGAAAATCATAAAAACAGTCTACTATTAATACATGTAAAGTGGATGCCATCATGAAAATAATCTGATGTGTATGAATAGTACTGAGATAATTCACCACCACCACCCTCAACCTATGGTAAAAAGGGATGAATTTTTCAGATTCACTAGAGCATACACACAAAGTAATGTCTTTATCACTACCATCAGTCTGTAATCTTGCTTGCAGAAAGTCTTCTTAACGATTATGTCAAAGGAAAAATCTCTTTTTCAGTTACATGCTAAATGTTAAACAGGTCAGCCCTTAAGTATAAATGAATTATAATTATATAATCAGGGTCTAATCTAAGTTGCCATCATTCAGATATAGGAATGATGGAACCAATTATCCAAAAAGAAAATAGAATCAGGGATTTATAGTTTTGTCTTCTATGCTTTCCAATGTGAACACAAAATATGCGCAAAAATGTCAGAGAACTGATGACTATAACAATTATTAGTTAATTTGCTTTTACAAAAGACAATTACAAGTCAAGAACTAAAGAATTACACAACTTTTTGCCTCATAATATCAGAACATTAAATCTATGTGTCCCCCTCAATCAGGATACTGGCCAGGTGCAGTGGCTCACGCCTGTAATCCTAGCACTCTGAGAGGCTGAGGCTGGAGGATCGCTCAAGGTCAGGAGTTTGAAACCTGCCTGAGCAAGAGTGAGACCCCATCTCTACTAACAATAGAAAGAAATTAATTGACCAACTAAAAATATATAGAAAAAATTAGCCGGGCATGGTGGCGCATGCCTGTAGTTCCAGCTACTCGGGAGGCTGAGGCAGGAGGATTGCTTGATCCCAGGAATTTGAGGTTGCTGTGAGCTAGGCTGATGCCATGGCACTCTAACACGGGCAACAGAGTGAGACTCTGTCTCAAAAAAAGAAAAAAAAAAGGATTCACATACTGGGTAGAAACAAAGTCTCACTAAATTTCTTATCCAAAAGAAAACTATTCTGGGAAGTTGCTGTCCTGAAAGTCTTCTGAGTTCTTCAAAGTTGCTATTTTTATTCAATTGTTTGGCAACATAAACATGGACAAATAGGGGCCTAAATTGTTACCATGAGAAGTTGACTTTGTAAGTTTAAATTCAATATTAAAGAATTAGAAGTAATGCCTGTAAACGAACCACACTATTAATTAAAATTAATTTGCAGTGCAAAAGTACCTTACTAATTCACTATTTTTGAAACATTCATTATTATTGCTGGCTAAACATAAATAACTGCAATTCCTAGGTTGATATCAATAAGCCAGTAATGAACTGAGTTAAGCTGATTTCTACAGTTAAAAAACATGCTAGACTAAGATATTGGAAATTTAATTTATTTTTGTAAGAACCTGCAGAATATGCATTATCATTATATTAAAGCCTTCCATGTAATAATGACATTTCTTATTCCACTAATTCACTATTTTTGAAACATTCATTATTATTGCTGGCTAAACATAAATAACTGCAATTCCTAGGTTGATATCAATAAGCCAGTAATGAACTCAAGTGATAGACTAAGTGATAGACTAAGAAAATATTTTGACCTGAATTGGTCTACAGTTTACTTCAATTAGCTAAGAACCTGAACAAAGAATAAAAGGAGGAATAGAGAGCAAATCCTAATAAGTAAGAATGGAAAAATAACAAATATAACTAGTAGGAAAAGAAGGAAGTTAGCTGTCTGAAATATGACTGGAAAAAAAACAAGATAAAAAAGAGATGTGACCTATATAGCTGCACCCCAATCCTAAACAATTATCTACTGAATTTAAGAAGCTAGTTGGGGAAAGGGACAATATTCCAATGTCAATGACAACAACAAAAAAATCCATGTTAGCTTAATTAGAGCAAATTTTCCTTGACCAAAACAAAAAAAAAGAATAATCAGCAAATATGAAAATGGAATTATAAAATTGGAGTTAACTTACACAAAAATAGAAAAATTAGCAGTGATTATTTTTGCATTTGGGCATTGGGAAAGACTTGCATATTATATTATGATCAAAAATATTAAAAGCATCAGCAAAATACCAACAACGATCAGGATCTCTTTATACTAGATTTTCTAAACTTGAAAAACTGGATCAAAAGCTCTTCAGTTTATTTCACAGCAGATTTTATAATAAGCAGTCTCTAAGGACTAATTAAAATGGGGAAAAATGTAAAGGACTAGTTAAAATGGAGGGAAAATGTAAAGGTGATCTCTATTTCTGAGAAAGCAAACATTTCATAAATCAATAACTTATGATCATTATTCTATATTATTACTTTCCCATCAAGTATATTGAGAAAATATTAATTTATTTATTTACTGGATTCATTGAAATTTTTCTTAAGAAGAAATGCACACCCATTATATACCTATATAGGAAGACTATTGAGACTGATGAAAAAGACAGGAATATTGAAACCATTTTGAACTCAAGGAAAAATGCAGTTGTTTGGCAGTGTTGACTGGATGCAGTGGTTGCAGAAATACACAAAATTAATAGCAAAAGTTTTAAGCTATTCTTTCTTAAACCTCCAACTTTACCTTAAGCCTGACATGATCAAATAATATATCAAACAGGGGTTTTCAAAGAACATAAGAACATAAAGGTTCTTTTAGTTCAAGACGTATGGATGGTATTCTAAGTTTTAAATATCTAATCAGTTTGACTTTTTATTTGTAAGGATTTTTTTTGTAGACAAATAAAAATAACATAAAATTATGAACACAGGTTTTGGAGCCACATAGACCTGAATTCAAATGCCATTTGTGGAAAGTAACTTATTCTAAAACCTTGTGCAAGTTATTTACCTTACCTGAATCTGAGTTTACTCATCCTTAAAAGAGAGAATGATAATACCTCTCTGATGAGATTGGCATGAGAATGAAACAGATCTGTGTGCACAGCAATTAGAATAGTACCTGGTATATATCATTAGTATTCAATAAATGGTAACATTTATTTCATGTTAGTCCAAAGCAAGTATAATCACCTTGATTGACAATCAACATTTGGGTATAAGAGATTCTATTTTAGCTTCTTATAGTTTCCATGAAGGAAACCAAATCATAGTCACTTTGTTCCCTGGAGTAGCAACTGGTATTGGTAATTCATTTGTTAGAGATGAGCAAGCTGATATAAAGACTGTGGGGTAAGGGGAAATAGGAGGTTTAAAAAAAATTACTCAACAAACATTTACTGAGCACCTACTATGTGCCAGAGAGAGTTGTAGGATGTAGAGTAAAAGATGATAGCTGTCTGAGTTTGGGACATATGACATACATATGATGTTTAATGTGTTTCCATTGAATGCTGTAGTATCAAAGATCTAGAGACACTGAGAAACTGAATAATGTATCCACCCACGTTTTCATTGAGATATTCATTATTTTATAGACACAGCCCAAACAGTAAGTGTGAAGAATAAGAGATGAAAATAAATATGTTAGCTTGGGGAGATGATTATACTAAAAAGCATGACAGATATAAAACATTAGGTAAAATTTTCACTACCAAGTGATATATTAAAAAGAAAATATGTTTAAATAAGACATATTTTCTAGACCAAGGATTTCACCAACAGTGGAATTTGCTACAGAATTACACTGAGCTAATACACAAAATTCAAACCCTGTTATCTCAGCATCTCAGTATAGATTTGCATAAATAATGAATGCAATTTTGCTGTCATATTTAAATTATAAATGTCTCTGTCCCCCAATACCATTTCCATAGAAACTTAAGGCAAATCACATATTTCTGCCAAGTGCTAAGGTAACTTAATGTAAAAACACTACATTTAAGACTTGCCCATAGGTTTTAGAATTTTAATCACATTGCTAGATTAAAATTAGTTTATATTTCTGGCTTTATGTCAATCAAATTTCACAACACTAAATTATATTCCAAGAATACATAATCATGGTAAAAATCACATATATCTGTGATTGCACTGAAGGCACATATTACTGCAAGGAAAGATTTTCAAGTTTCTCCCTTGTAATGTCATAAAATCAATGCTTTTGGGATCATCTTTGAGATCACTTTCACGTATAAACTTAATAAATGTCAATGTCCTAATAAGTTGTCTGAAAGTAGAAACTTGCAAAGATGCTTCACTTAACTTACTTTCTTCAGACTTTTAAGATTCTCAGAGTTCTTTTTAGGTTCATCTTATCCATCCTCTCTCATGGCCAAATATGAAGAATGAATGAAAGAGAGGAATAAATTAATAGATGATGCCCTCCTTCTGTGCAATATGTTCTACCTACTTTTCGTGGTCATTTCCTTCTAATCACAACAAAAACTGCTTGAGTATTTGTCCCAGATTCCTCTTATCTAGATATAATTTTGTATCCTTTAATCGACATTTCCCTATCCCCCCCTTCCCCTTCACCCTTCCCAGCCTCTACTCTCTACTTCTCTAAGATCAACTTTTTTAGCTTACACATATGAGTGAGAACAGTCAGTATTTATCTTTCTGTGTCTGGCTTATTTCACTTAACATAATGTCCTCCAAAGCTCATCCATGTTGCCACAAATGATAAGATTTCATTCTTTTGTGTAGTTAAGTAGTGTTGCATTGTGTATACACACCATTTTTTTAATCCAATCACCTGTTAATGAACACAAGTTTATTCCATAACGTGGCTATTGCAAATATTGCTGCAAAAAAAACATGGGGGTTGCAGATATCTCTTTGATATATTAATTTCCTTTCCTTTGGGTATATACCTAGTAGTAGGATTGTTGCATCATGTGGGAGCTCTATTTGTAGTTTTCTGAGAAATTTCCATACCACTTTACATAATGGTTGTACTGATTTGTATCCTGATCAATAGTTGTTAAGAGTTCCCCTTTCTCTACATCCTCACCATCATTTGTTGTATTTTGCCTTTTTGATAATAGCCACTTTAACTGGGATGAGATGATATATCTCATTATGGTTTTGATTTGCATTTCCCTGATGATTAGTAATGTTGAACATTTTTTCATACCCTTGTTTGCCATTTTTATGTCTTCATTTGGTAAATATCTATTCAGATTATTTTCCTATTTTTAAATTAAATTATTGTTTTTATTTATTTATTTTTTGCTGTTGAGTTCCCTGTATTATTAATACATTCTGGATATTAATCCCTCATCAGTGAATAATTTTGAAATACTTTCTCTCATTCTGCAAGTTGTCTCTTCACTCTGTTGATTGTTTCTTTGCTGTTCAGAAGATTTTTGTTTTATATATTCTCATTTGTCTACTTTTGCTTTTGTTGCCTGTGCTTTTAAGGTCTTATTCATGAGATCTTTTCCCGGACCAATGTCCTGAAGCATTTCCTCTAGGTTTGCTTCTAATAGTTTTATAGTTTTGGGTATTACATTTAAGTCTTTAATCCATTTGGAGTTGATTTTTGTATATGGTGAGGAGTAGGGATCAAGTTATTCTTCTGCATATAGCTATACAGTTTTCCAGCACCATTTATTAAAGAGAGTGTTCTTCCTCCAATGAATATGCTTGCTGCCTTTGTTGAAAATCAGTTGGCTGTAAATACATGGATTTATTTCTGTGTGCTCCATTGGTTTATGTGTGTTTTTATGCCAATACCATGCTGTTTTGATTACCATAGCTTTGCAGTGTATTTTGAATTCAGGTGGTGTGATGCCTCCAGCTTTGTTCTTTTTGCTCATGATTGCTTTGTCTATTCAGGGTCTTTTCTTGTTCCACACAAATGTTAGGATTTTTTCTATGTCTGTAAAGAATGTCATTGGTATTTTGATAAGGATTGCATAAAATCTATTGAGTGCTTTGGGAGGTATGGTCATTTTAACAATATTAGTTATTCTCAACTCATGAACATAGGATATTTTTCCATTTGTTTTTGTAGACACAAAACATTTTGAATGGCAACCACATCCTTGAACTCACTGGCTAGTGATTAGTGAGGACATGTCAGGATCTAAATCAGTGGTTTTGGCAGTATCTACATCTTTACCAAGGCCCAAAAATATATAAAATCTCATGAGAGTAGATCATTAGTGAAATGTGTGCAACATAAAAAACAAGGGTACCTCAAATGAACACTCATTCACTTATTTATTAAATAAACATTTAATGAGCACCTACTGTGTGCTATATACTGTTACACATGCTGATGATATAGCTATGAATAAATCCATAAAACCTCTGCCCTCATGGAACTTATATTCTATAGGGGGTGTAAATTAAAATACAGGAAGAACAGATTTGGAAGAAGGGAATCTGGAGTTGAGTCTCGGGAATGTTAAGCTGGAAGTGATGATTAGACATCTAGGTAGAGACTTTGAAGTTTAACGGAGAGATATGATATGGGGATATAAATTTAGAATTCAACAGTATATGGATGGCATCGAAAACTATGAGACTGTATGAACTTACTAAGAGGATGAGACAAAATAGAAAAGATAAGTTGAGGACTAAGCCCAGGGGCACTGCAATGATTAGAGTCTGGGAAGATGGAGAGGATGAGGAAGATTTAATAAAGGAGACTGACAATGAATGGCTTTGGGATTAAAGAAACAAGAGAGAGTGAAGTCCAGGAAGCCAATTGAAGAAAAGTAATTTATGTAGGAACAATCAACTGATTCAAATGCTACAGGTAGGTCAAGTAAGATAAGACCTTAGAACTGATCATTGGATATAGCAACACAGAGGTAAGTATTGATCTGCTGAATGCTGTTAAAGTGGAGTGGTAGGACAAAGTCCTGACTGGAAGAATTAAAAGATGTTCTACCAGGATCTCCAAACACTTGTTCAGATTCCTACAATTGTATTACCTCTAATTGCCTTTTGGAAAAGCTGAAAAAGACTCTATGATACAGGCATGGGATTCATTTTAACATTGCCCATTTCATTAAGTTAATTATACACAAAGAAATAAGCCCTTTCCTGATTAGAAACTGTATTTTTATACCAAAGCCTTTTCAATGAAACTTTTTATTTCACTTCCTTTCTCCATACTATTCCAATATATGGTTGAGCAGTTTAAACACATGTCTTTGTCATACACATGTTCATATGACCCATGGTAATATGAATTTTATATTCATTTCTCAAAATTCAGATGGGCTAAAATTTTCAAATGTTTGTGTTATCCTTGATGATGGATATTTAAAATAACATAAAGGAAAAGAGGGTGACTTCAAGTATTCTGTCTTCTGGAAAATTAAACCTGATGCTTTTATGTCTTTATGAGGGCTGTCTGAAAGTATCCAGCCATGTAACCATTCTCATTATATTAACAATACCTGGATGCTTTCTGGACAGCCCTTGTATATCCATCATCAGTGTCATACTGTAATTAGTAACATTCACTTGCTTTAAATTACCTATATTGTATTGTTGTCCTGTACAAAGTAAAATGGAAAATTAAAGTAATAATTCAGATAATTTAAGATCAAAATAGCCAGCTTTTGCTTCAGTGAATTATAAATTTCAGGGAATGTGATCATTTGACTTGGATTAGTCAAATTGTTTCAAACTTCTGCCTTCTTGGTACATGTCAGTACCAAGAGTCAGTACATAATAGTTATTGATTAGGAAACTAGTGGTCTTAAAGAATTAACTACATAAACATATGGATTATCATACATGCTGGGAAAGCCTTATAAAAAATTAGTTATTATTTAAAAACATTTCATCTGAATCCACATGTTTAGGCATTATTAATAATGGCAGTGAATAATATCCCTGCCCACTTTTTGTAGAATATTTCAGTTAGTCTTGAAATAGTTTCTGAATTAGATTTGAAATAAGCAATATTTTTCTTTATAGCCTTTATTCTTAATTACAATGAATTTTGTTTGACAAGTAGTTAAGTGGCAAAATGCAGCATTTAAATTATTAGATGAAAGTTTTTTAAACTTGGGAAATATCTGTATATACAAAGGATTATTCTCCCTCTATCCTTGGTAAGTTAAAACAAATGTCAGTTCTCTGCTTCCGTGCAAAGCTGTGAGGGAGGGGCTGAAATGGTCCCGCTTAGCCAAAAATTCTGCATGTGGGGGTGGGGCTGTCTGAGACCTGTAGTCTGGAGCAGGCCTCGCTCCTTTCCACCCTCCGCTATTCCACAGTTTCTCCCGGGACTCTGCCAGCAGGCAGGACCTCATGCCAGTGGATCTCCCCTACCTGTCATGTGGCCAGGAGGTTCCCTGCCCAGGATCACAGCCTAAGCTGGGGGCAAGTCCCTCCCGTGGGAGGAGAGTTGCCCCTCAAGTACGTTGATCTAACCCTGAAGGTACACACACCTCAGTAGGGATTCACAAATATCCCTTCTCTGCCCCGGGGCAATGTGATTGAGACCTGAGTGTATCGGATCTGGCCTGCAGGCCTGTCCCCTGGACCCCGGAGATCAACCCCTGACCCTGCCAGGGAGAGGAGTTCTGGTCTTAAGTCACCCACAGGGTACCCAAGCTAGATCAATGTCTCTTCGCCTAAGGATTTGTCCCACTCTGCTGGAGTCACCAGGCAAGCAGCACTTGAGAGGGCTGGCGGGTAGGGAGCTCACAGTCTGAGTACCCCCTCAGTCTGCTGTATGGCCCCAAAAGGAAAGGTCCTGTTTCCTGCAGATGCCTCCGTGTGGTGGCTAAATTCTCTCTCTCTGTGGCTGCCGGTAGGGAAGGGGAAGGAGAGAATGAGCAATATGGCTCCTGCCGATCCCCTGGAGTCTGCAGGCTGGAAGGTTCCCCGAGGGAGCTGGGAGCCTGGTGCCCTGTCCGCAAGAGGCTCACCGCTCACTGGCACCTGACATCTCTGGGCTGCTGTTGACAGGTCTCTCCAACCACTTGGGAGCCCACCAGCAGTCCGAGATGCAAGGGAGGGGAAATTTAACCACTCCACCTACCCTTGTCGCAGGTCTCCAAGCCTCTCAGAGGCCTTTCTCCTTCCAGTTCTCTTCTGCAACATCTTCCCCTGGGATCTCCTGTAGTTTCACGCACCCTTCCTTCTGACCCTCATCTGATCTATGTTTGTCTGCCTGTTTATTTATTTATTTATTTTTTTACTTTCTTCTAAAATCTGTCTTTCTTGCAGAGACACTCTGGCTGGTGGTTTTTCTCGTATGCCATCTTGCCCCTCCTCCTTCCAGACACTGGTGGGACTGCAAACTAGTACAACCTCTGTGGAAAGCAATATGGAGATACCTCAAAGAGACATAAGCAGAACTACCATTTGATCCAACAATCCCATTACTGGGCATCGACCCAAAAGAACAAAAGACATTCTTATAAAAAAGACACCTGCACTCAAATGTTTACAGCAGCACAATTCACAATTGCAAAGATGTGGAAACAACCCAAGTGCCCATCAACGCATGAGTGGATTAATAAAATGTGGTATATGTATACCATGGAGTACTATTCAGCTATAAGAAACAATGGTGATATAGCACCTCTTATACTATCCTGGATAGAGCTGGAGCCCATTCTACTAAGTGAAGTATCACAAGAATGGAAAAATAAGCGCCACACGTACTCACCATCAAATTGTTATTAACCGATCAACACTTAAGTGCACATATAGTAATATTCATCGGGTGTCAGGCAGATGGGAGGGGCGAGGAGGGGATGGGTATATACACACCTAATTGGTGTGGTGCACACCATCTGGGGGATGGACATGCTCGAAGCTCTGACTTGGGTGGGGCAAGGGCAATATATGTAACCTAAACATTTGTACCCCCATAATATGTTGAAATAAAGAAAATAAATAAATACAAAAAAATTTAAAAAGTCAATAATATGTGAATTATTGAATAAGCTTTAGAACATTCAAACCTTGTAATACAGGCCATGGGAGGTGAAAGGTGCATAATTATCTGCTAAATTTTAAGTAGTTTAAATAGTCGATTTAGAGATGATAAATTTCAATATGTACATTTCCCAAATTGCCTGAATTCACTATAATATTTTGCTACTTTCAAAATTTTTGAAGCATGGAGATATACCATTAGGCCACTGCTTTAAATAATACAGAATAACATCACAAGAATATGAATATCAAATAAATTCAACTTTTAATTCTTGAGACATGTCAGTAGTTAGATGCAATTTTACACTTATACTATGTCTTAAGCAGAAAATAATAAATGAAAATAATGTACATAAATTGAACATCTGCAGCCATCCTGGTTTACTGAATAATATTCATTGTTCTGTGTTTATAATAACCTTCAAAACCAGACATTATTCTTCAATTTTCATTTTTTGAAAGTCACTGAAGGCCTTTGGGATTGCAACAAGAATTTAAGTGCTTTCATTTTACCTAGGGTTCCTACTGTACACAAAATAGATTTCAAATTATTTCTATTGAAATCTTTGTTCTGTACTTGTGAATTTTTATCTTTAAAATCAAGGAAAAACAAATCAAACTGAATTCCTGTAACAACTCATTTATCCAAGGCTTCTAATCCCTCTCTGAAACAAATAAAGTCTCCATGGAAGGAAATTCATGGGTAAAAAGTGGGTGATGGTAGTGGTGGTTTGTAGAAAATCAATAGAAAACAAATAGAACCAGGTGTGGTGGCTCCTACCTGTAATCCCAACTACTCTGAGGTTTAGATGGGAGGATTGCTTGATCCCAGGAGTTACAGGCTAACCTGGGCAATATAGCAAGACCCATCTCTAAAGAACCAAAAAGAAAATTAGCCAGGGGGAGGCTTAGGTGAGAGGATCCCTTGAGTTTAGGAGTTAGAGGCTTCAGTGAACTATGATCATGCCATTACAATCCGGCCTGGGTGACAAAGCAAGACCCTGCTCCTCTGAAAAACAAAAACAAAATGAAACAAACAAAAACACTTCAGTACTAACACATATAGAATATATAATATTTTCTAAATATTGTGTGCCTATATACATACATGGTATAATCTATAATTAATACATAATTTTCAAAATTGTATGTATAATTGTGTATCAATACACATTAGATATATATATCCACCCATAAATATGAGTCTTCAAGTGATTGTGAAAACATAATCGTTACATACCATATAAAAACATGTACCAAAAAATTGGTTCAACTAAATTGTTCTAGGTTTTGTTTGAATGTCTCACTATAATTCAGGAATTCAACTCACAAAATGACTATTAGATTTGCATATGTTCCAATACTTAAACACATTAAAATATCATTCCAAAATTCATATGTGAAGGCCCCAAGGGAAAGAATTTATTTAGCTAAATCATGACAAACTTAAAAATGGCCCCATCATTCAACTGAGTTGTAAGTTTTACTGCCTGTTAGGAATGGTCCACCTCAAAAGTAAGAGAGTTACAGACTATTTCAATTTCTGATTCTAGCCCCAAAGAATCTTTTGTGATAAAAACAGAATGTGCTACTATTTGCTGAGCTTTTGACTTCTGCTCTTTAATAGCTAGGCTCACTGCTGGTAAAAGAACTTCTCCACAGAAATTTAAACATAGAGCACCATGCCCCAAACTAAGTTTGTTTTAATAATCATTGCTGTGTAGTTTAAAGTTTAAAATAACTGCTATAGTGAGATCTTTGTCCCTCAATCCTCTCCCCCAGAAAGTGTGGAAACCTATTCTTAGGATCTGTAATGTATATCCTAGAGAACATTAAAGAACATGGAAGAAGGTGCTAACCCAGGTAGGAATGTTGTAATATCTCAATGTATATAATTTTTCTCTTCTTCCACTCCCATGTGAAAGGAAATTTTCACTCTCAATTTCTAGACGAGCTTGGTTTTAAATGTTTCATGTGTGTATGTTTATAGTATTCTGGGAAATTTATTTCTGTATGTTTCTCTGTGCTGAAATATCCTCGTATGAAGGAGGCACTGAATATTTTAAATTATCTAGTTCATTAGCAGACAGCTTGAATTACAGAACTGCAAATAGTTTTCTGAAAAAGGATATAAAGGTTAACTTTAAAAATTGGCAAATGCTCTGCATGTTGAATCTGTATCTCATTCTTGAAACAATATTCCCTACTATATTGCACACTGAATGAATGTATGCATTGGAAGGTGTTGTAGGAGTAGAAGAAAGTTAAACTTGGAAGATTAAGGAAGCTTTACTTTTAAAGCAACTCAGCACACTGCCTGAAAATATCTACAAGCTTGTGATTTGACTAATCCATTAAATTCCTGTGGTATTTTCAGTGAGGCTTTTAAAGCCCCAGTGAAATTCATTACAATGAATAATAAGAATCAAATCAAAAGCATCTTCAGATCTAGTCATTTTTGTTCAGACCCAATCTGAGAAGTCAGTTCCTAGGTACATCCTAAATTTTTGGAAACCAAGTTGACACTCCAATGGTGAACCATGTGTCAGCTGCTCTTGTTCACTTTGCTTCATTCTGCCAAGATCATAATGAGGCAGTGCACTGTAGTGGAAAAAATGACTTCAAGAATCAGGAGTTTGGGTTCTGGTTTCATTTTTGCCACTATTTTCTTCCGTGGTTTTAAGACAGTTACTTTGACTGTTAAATGAAAAATTGTAATATTTTACTAAAAGAGGAAACAAATCTGAATAATTTGCCTTTATAGAATTATAGATTAGAAAGTTTTTATTATTTGGGGAATTTTAGGTTATCACAGAGATGTGTGAACACCTAGGTAATACATGTATATTATTGTGTGTGTGTGTGTGTGTGTGTGTGTGTGTGTGTGTGTGTGTGTGTATCCTCTTAAAGGTAGACTATCAGTTAGCAATAATTTCAATATATCATTCATACCTGCTTTAAAAATTTAGAAATTTTCCACTAAAGGTGCCTAGCATTCAAATCTTACATACCCAGCAGGGCTATTTAATTACTCATCCCATACTATGAATTACATTTTATGGCTTTCTTACAAAATTAGACTTTTTTTCCCCCTGTAAGTTGAACTTTATCACAGGCTGTGGCCGTTTTTAGTGAAGCTGCAGGTATATAATAATTTTCTTCTCCCTGAATGATTAACTGACAGTTTAAAAGTTTTATACATTTTAGATGTTTTTATGCTGGTGCTAAGTTTCTTTGGATTATTCTGTTGTAGCTAACCACATTTAATAGCTGCAGGGAAACTCATTTTTCATTACTGAAGTACAAGGAGCTATAAAGTTATAGTTGTGCATACTTTGAAGAACAAAATATGGTTGAGCTTCTAGATCTTAACATCAAGTAGTAACATTTATTTTGTATAGTTTAACAACTTATCTGTATTCAATAGATCTCAGAAACATAGGTGAAAAATGGATAGTATGAAGACTTATACATTGTAAGTATCATATATTTGGGGGATGTAGCAAAGCTGTCATTAATAGATAACTGATCTCCTCTCTTTTAAAATCAAATATTCTCATAGTTTCAGCATGCAATCTTCTCCAATCTATAGTCCCAGTTCTGACTTAGCTCTTTATCCAGCATTTGATCATCTACATTTTTCCGATTCTCACATGTGTGTAGCATTGCTATCCATGATCTGATAAAAACTGAACGCATCACAGTCCCTCAATACTCAACCATTATCTTTTTCTCCATAGCCATCATGATCAGTATCCTCAGCAAACAGTAGAAAGGGAACTTTGGTGGCCTCCGTTCCAAGACCATGAACTCAATTCCAAAAAAGACTCTAGTATAAACTTATCACATGCTCCTCCAAGTCAACCAGCAACATTTTCACCTTTTCTCTTTTACCCTTCTTTGCTTATTTACAACTGTTTTTATGAGTTTATTACCTTTTTATATTATTCTTTTTAATCACTTTTGTCTGTGGTCTTTTTTTCTGATGATGATCTTTGACATTAAAAATAAAAGTAGTTTCTTCTTTACTCCAATTTCCTTCCAAGATTATGTGGATCTTTGTATCTGTCCCCTTCCCTAATAGGTCTCCTTTGATACTTACTGTCATTACCAAAGCCTCGTGTTTAGGTGAAGAGTTGGTTTCCTGATTTCTGTTTCTCATTACATTTTTAAAGATAGAATTGCAAAATACATTTGGAGGTCACATCCTTTAAAATCAGACTTGCCAGGAAAAAGAAATTGTTTATACCAATTAAGTAGAAAAGTAGGGTCTCTATATTCCTTTTTCTGTATGACTATTTTCCTGATGTGTGTTGAAATCATCAATAATATGTGACCTGACGAATTCTGGCTACTTATTTTCAAGAAGGTGCTAAATGATCTTATTTGCCTTGTCAGATTATATCATTATCTACTTCTAATAAACTGAGAAGCTACCATAAGAAATTGAAAGCAATGATTGCCTCAAATAACAGCAACAACAACAAAAAATGAATGACTCTTTCCATCTTCCTTATTCTACAAAACGACATAGTAGGGGCAAATTCATGGTTGAGCAAGCCTTTAGGACTAAATAAAGTTTAGTGATTTAAAGTGATAAAAAAAAATCAACTTTTAAGAACAGATGCACAGCAATAAGTCCTAGACTCTTAGGGTATGTCATCTAAAAGTCAATATCCTTCATTGATTGATGGTTTAGAACTCCTAAAAAGAAAGACTAATGTCTTTCCTGGCATTATTTAGGTAAAGAAGTTCTTCAATGACAACCTAAAGACATGAAATATATTTGAGAATATTTTATCTGGTCATGGAAGATTAAGACAATGGAATAATTTCTGCTTGCCACTTTGCATAGATATTATTAAAAAAATTCTATGAAAAATTTCATTTGTACGTTTTATGAAAACAATCATAGAAAGGGGGTTGTGACCATAATTATACGGATGGTTTCCTTAAATACTTTAGGAATAATCATCAGTGTCCAGTAACTGTGATATTTCCACATATGTAAAGATAACATTCATTCATTTTAAAGATAGGAAAAAATCTGTGTTCCTTTAAGAATAATGTCAGGCTTTTTCTAAGTAACTCTGTTTCCTTGGAGCCCATCTATCACCTCAGATCAATGCTCTACATGTAACCAGTAGCACCTATGTGCGGATATGCGCATGACTAAGCATTTGGCTCATAAGGTTTATGTTGTCTTTGCTCTGCTTCTCTTCTACTGAATTTTGAGCAATGGAACACATAGTTTTACTAGTATAATGTCAATTAAAAATTTTAACTAAAAACACAATGAACCCAACATAGCTTGGTGATAAAAACAATAATATAAAGAAACTCCCCCAGCCTGATAAAGGACATCTATGGAATAACCACAACTAACATCATACTTAATGGTGAAAGACTAAATGCTTCCTTCCTAAGATCAAGAACAAGAGGGGGATGTCCATTCTTACACTTCAATTCAACATTACACAGGACGTTCTAGCTAGGATAATTAGGCAAAATAAATAAATAAATAAACAGCATCCATATTGAAAAGGAAGAAGACTATTTCTAGTTGAAGATGATAGAATCTTTTATATACAAAATCCTAATGGAATTTCTATGCAGTAGCAATGAATAATACAAAAATGAAATTAAGAAAACTTAACAGTATCTAAAACGACATAATACTTAGGGATGAATTTAATAAAAGAAGTGAAAAACTTGTATACTGGAAATTCAAAACATTGCCAAAATAAATTAATGAACTCTTAAATAAATGGAAAGACACCCATATTCATGGATCAGAAGACTTAATGTTATTAAGAGGGCAAAACTATCCAAACTCATCTGCAGATTCAATGTAGTGCCTATCAAAATTCAAATTGCTTTTTTTTTCCTTTTTGCAAAAATTGACAAGCTGATCTTAGAATTCATATGGAAATACAAGTAACTCAGAATAGCCAAAGCAATCTTGAAAAAGATGAATTCTCTTAAAATCTCTGGGGTAAGTGCAAGGTATCAGTATTTTTAATGATTTTGGGAAAATACCATGTACAGCCAAGGTTGGGAAATACACTGTTAATGTAAAGAACTATGCTGGACACTTGACTAGTAAATAGCTCTGAATCTCAGTTTCCTTATTTATAAAATGAGCATAATAATTCCTGTCCTCAGTATTAGAAATGAGTATTTGTATGAGAAAGGGCTTTTAGACCACAAAGAGTCATCCTCAAAAATCAAGTTTTCAAGTGAAGTGTTAGTGGTAGAATCTAGGGGCTGGGTATATGGTTGTTCACTGTTAAATTCTTCAATTTTCCTGTATGTTTGAAAATTTTCTTCTCTCGGCCGGGCGCGGTGGCTCACGCCTGTAATCCTAGCACTCTGGGAGGCCAAGGTGAGATGATTGCTCAAGGTCAGGAGTTCGAGACCAGCCTGAGCAAGAGCGAGACCCCGTCTCTACTAATAATAGAAAGAAAGTAATTGGACAACTAAAATTATATGTAAAAAATTAGCCGGGCATGGTGGCGCATGCCTGTAGTCCCAGCTACTCAGGAGGCTGAGGCAGGAGGATCGCTTGAGCCCAGGAGTTTGAGGTTGCTGTGAGCTAGGCTGAC